>LVTN01000694.1:0-142521 GCA_001649415.1 Musa itinerans | reverse complement strand
TCTCTCTCTCTCTCTCTCTCTCTCTCTCTCTCTCTCTCTATATATATATATATATATATATATAGAGAGAGAGAGAGAGAGAGAGAGAGAGAGAGAGAGAGAGAGAGAGAGAGAGAGAGAGAGAGAGACAGAGAGTTCATATTCTATGTCTCATTGTATGAGATAAGAATCTGTTATATAAAGAAGAGATGGTAGAGAAAGCAAGTTGGAGAAGAGGTGAGTTAAATGGAGTGGCAAGCCTTTCTTTTTTCCCACCATGTGCTCACCAATGTCATGGTGGCCTTCTCAAGGGTACTTTGGCTTGAATCAAGGAAGCATTGTGCTCTGCCACACATGAGCAGGCCCCCAAGAGAATGTCTTGTGGCATTGGGCAGTCAAAAGTGCCAACACTTAACTGCAGCAAAGTAGTGGAACTGGAAGGGGAGGAGAGAGCTGAACACAGGTCTCCCCCACCTCAAAAAAGGGACCAGCAAGCAGAAACCATTTGGAATTGATTCACTTGATAGTTCATTGGAACCATTCCTCAAGTTTGCTCTTACCATGTCGGACTTGGGAAAAGTAAAAGAAGACAGGAATGGTGAGAGATTAAATATATCTGATCATGTGACTCAGAAAGAGTCACAAATAATCATAATGACATTTATATAGGTTCTGCACGGAAAGGCCAATGGTGAAGACTTTAATCTGTGGCTTCTGCAGTATGTTGAGAGCTTGTTAATGTTTGTTGACAGGCCAAGTTGCTTTATGGACATGCAAAGAGGTTTTGGCAAAGTGAAAAAGGTGGCCAAGATAAAAAGCAGGAACACCACCATTGGATCGAAAAGGCTAACCTTTTCTCTTGATGGGCATTTGATATCAGGATTTATCTAAGCACTGACTTAAGCCCTAAACCCTAAGCTAATGATGAAGACAATGATATGCTCTTTTGAGTGCTTAGGACTTGATTTATACCTCACCTTTAGGGTTAGGGTTTCTGAGTGGGATAAAGCTGTTGCACTGCAAAAGCCTGGCTAGGATGGAATGGAAAGAGGTGCATGGTACTGTTGTTTCCTGGATCATGCCTGTTATCTAGGGTTTCCAATATCCTTACCTGAGACTTGAGGAACTTGAGATAGTTGGCAGCTTCATCAAGCATGGTTGCAGTGTCCATTTGGCTCCCTCCCGGGACCAGACTTTGCAGCTTCCTCAGCCTCTCACTGATCCTTTCCCTCCTCTGTCTTGCAGCCACCGTCTGCGGATCGCTTGAGATCCTCACGTTCTTTCTCCTCGGCTTCTCCACTGCGTCCACCATTTCCAGAGTCACCGGCCTTAGAGCAGCAACCCTGTAGATCATCTCCTTCACCTGTGCTATAGCCTCTGTGTCGGGCTCGTAGTTGCTGTCCCGACCGAAGTTGATGGTGGAAGATCCTGAATGCTTTTCCGGTCTTGGTTTCTTCAAAGAATTAGGTTGGAGAAGGCTCGTATTGTTTCCTCCTATCCCGGCGCATTCGTCGAACTTTCTCTTGGCATTGGGAAGTGGACTAGGAGAGACCTCGGAGGCCACTGCACCCCTACTCCATTCGTGTTGATCGAATGAGCCATGGTTCTCAGACTTCCCTGAAGAAATATCGCCAGTGCAACTCAAGTTACGGAAGTTCTCGCTGCCGGTAAAGGTGGCAGATATGCCATCTGCTCGAGCTGCGTTGCAGTATCCACTGATGGGTTGAGAAGCAGCACATGCCTGAGAAAGAAGCGCATCACCCCATACGGCACCTGATTCCATCAGCTCATGAGGATGGGCATCCAACCTTATCATATCTTGAAGATGCAGCACAGTACGGTTCATTGTATCTGGAGGCGGAATCGATACGTCAACCGTCTCACCGATCTTGTTGGAATCTAAGCTTGCTTCGCCCACGGTAATTTCTTGGCTCTGGATGCTTGATGCAAGGAAAAGATCGTCGAGTTCGAGCTTCCCGGCCATGTCGCTGAACTCTTCATCGGATCCTGCAAAGCTGTCGTAGTGGTTGCCTAAACTCTCCATTTCACAGCTTGTTCCTGGAGTTGCAGACCTGTGTCAACATTCTTCTTATCACAAAGTGCAAAGAAGTAAGAGACCGAGACATATCATCTCTGCATCTGCATGCATGGAAACTAGAACCGTGATTTGTACCTTCTTCAGTGCAGCAAGCAATCAAGCTTGAGAACCTGATGATTCACTCGGTCTCAAAAGCGTGGTAAACTTAACCAATGAATCGACTCCATTGCATCTGTGGTCCGGTGTTCGTATGGTATTACTCGCAATGGCATTCACTAGCCGACGCAGCAAGAACAGTCTTCTTCCTCGGCAACTTCACAACCGAAACTTGGCAGAGTCTCTGCTACCAGACAAAGCATTAAATTCCTGCAACCTCCCGAGAAGGCATACCACAGTCACACACGCCGTATCACCCAGAAAGAAAGAAATATGAAGCACTGTGATCTCTACCTGGCCTTCTTACTCCTCTCAGAGTCTGAGCTTATGAAGAGGGAGGCAACTGGTGCTCACTACTAGTTGTAGAGGCGACCCTTCTTTTTAAGGGGATTGTTCTGTTGGGACTTCTGAAGAGGTGTAGAGGGCGAGAGACCTCAGTAGATGGGCAGCATATGAACTTCTGAACTGGTGATTGAATAATTCTAAGCTGACAAAAGGCCTGTACTGATTTTGGAGGCTTCTGCTGGTTCTTGCAAACTATTGTTTAAGTAAGCCATGGAGTGAGAGGCTTGAGCACCATCCTTTGTTGTCTGTTAAGCATGCTAGTATTCACAGGCTTAATCATATGATATTAAGTAAACTTAGTGTTTTTTGTAGGGTCCATGTCACAAAAAATTTCAATCCAAATTAGTAGCATTGAATTTATTTAACCCTATAATCAACTCAATTTTCCTACTCACAATCTCTGCTATGAGGTTCAGTCCAGTCCAATGGCAGTTAGAAGCAACCAACTTTTAACTGGTTTTACCCAAGTCAATTAATAATACACATGGCAAGAATATTTTTTAAATTATGTAATAATACACTATCAAATGTTCACTATGGTTAAACTTTACTCATTTACCTATACAAAAATCAAGATTAATCTAATTGGAAGGATAATTTACCTCTGGAACTTAAATGCACATTCGCAAGTCTGATGTTCTCTCAATAGCATAGCTTAATGTTTTTTTTGTTTTTTGTTCTCCTTTAAAAATCTGTCATTGACTATAAAATGATTTGAGTATTAACACCGACACACCTCTTTTGGAGCATATCTTTCACCTGTACTCGGTCACAAAGTAGTTAGCTGAGAATTGTGGGAGACTTCTGCTTACCTGAAAACAGTAACGCCATTTGTAAGGGTAAAATTATTACGTACCTGAATCTTATGCAATGAGTTCGACATCTTAAAGTGAAAGCTCCAACATAGATCCGCGTCGAGTGGGCATCGGATCTACCTTGACCGAAAAATCTACAACATGACTTGAGAGGACGAGTGAGTAGTGACAGATGAGTAGAGGCCGATAAATCTGCTTTGCTTGCTGTAAAACTGCTCTTTCTTCTCATCAGGCAATTGTAGTTTTGACACCAGGGGTGAAGGTAGACTTGTGTACCAATTTCTCTGCTTTGATCCGCTGCCGTCGTCGCCGCCACATGATGATCGCTTTCTACCGTGCCCGCTAAACCGGTAGCTCCGGTGGACAGCTTTGCGGCAGCTCACCCCGCTCCCCAACACCTATCACAAGCTTCACAACAAGATTGACAACGAAATGTATGTGACATTGTGATGCATGCACATACCACACACTGAGTTGGTCCCCCCAAGGACTAGCAAACAAGAACAAATCCTTCAGCATAATAATGATATTAAGTTAGAAACTTTACTTGAAGTGGATGAGATAGCAGACGCATCGGATGCTGGAGGTGGACAAGCTTGAACTCTGGTACATGGATGCAACACATGGTTCCATCATTGTCCAACGTCCAAAGCATCACCTAGCACTTCTGAACTTTCTGAACTTTCATCATCAAGGACAAAATGATCACCACAGCAGTTCTTTGTTTGCTGTCGAAGCATATGATTCTTACCACAACAAAAAGGAAACAGAGTCCTTTAAATTAATATGCCATCCAACTATGTAGAGAAGGAAAACACAACTTGAACGAGACTGTCAATAGACTGATTTTTACAACAGATTAACAACCATCTCGTACAATTTGTTTTCCCAGAAAAAAAAAAGATGCTCAAAGCCATCCTTTCTTCTAGTAGGATGATCAGCTGAAGTTCCCACAGGAAGAAGCTATATTTCAAGCATACACCCTCGGATTATTGCTTTAGCTTTCCTTGCATCACAGGCCCAATGATATACACCTAGGGAGAAGACATCAACATTGAGATTGCATAAGATATACATAACAAAACTACCGATAGAATCACACATGATAGACGTACATAACTGAATTAGGATGAATCCAGCCACGGGCACAACACATAGTTGCAAAACTAACTCCATTATATAGGGTTATGAAGCACAATAGTAGCTCAAAACAGGATAGCTAAGTTTTCACAGATTCCATCTCCAATGGTTCAAGTGACAGAGGAAAGATTACAGACTTTCGAACCAAAATTAGCTAATCCAGCTATCCAATTATATGACACACACACACATATAGTATGTATGTATGTCCCTTCTGTCCTTGCCTTTCAAAACTGGTCACTTCCTCAAATCCACACTGGAAATTGGATCTGTATAAACACCCACTTTACGTTACATATGTAAATCTCACAAAAACAAGAATCATTTGCATTATTATGGCTCAGATGCTAAAAACTCTAAATACGTTTCATAACTAAGTTCACTGTACAAGAGTAATTAGTTTCTGGTATAGAAGTTCATAATTCTTAGAATTGCACACATGGTGGCTAGGACAAAACACTATGCCAATGTCCAAAGATATTAAGGACATTAACGAGGTTTGATTGGAGACATTCTAATTGTGAATTGACGTTTCAAGGTGATAGGTATTTCTTAGTGATATTGAAGATAAGGTCCCTGAAGAAACAATTGTTTTAATACCAAGATGTTGTGAATCACTTCATTCATCGGGCTTGGCTTTGCAGCTTGAGTTGTATTACATTTGTTCTCTCTCAGCATATGCTTTACATTATTCTATCTTAGGTACCCGTTTCATTGACCTACTGATTTCCATCGAGAGTAAAGGCCATTAGAGATTGAAAACGAGAAAACCTTGACCTTATCAGGAGGCCCCTTTGCACCACCGATAATGATTTCTGCACTGCAATATTTCAAAAGACAAAATAAAATATCTTATAAAGCAGGAACCATTATAGCTAAGGCTATTCAGAAACAAGCATCGGGGTTCAAATAGACATTTATATTTGGATGTACAAATGAAAAGCATACTTGCAAGCTTCCTTCACAGACTAGATAAAGGCTCCCTTTCTCCTATTAACGCGCCCCATTTTCCCAGGAGGAACATTCAGGATGGACAATATCTCATCTTCAGCAACTATGTCATCTAGATAGTTTGGCAGCACCCCAGAACAACAACTGCCAAGTTAATATGATTTTCTTTTTCCATAAATAAAAAAATTGAACAAGTTTATAGAATAATCCGATAAGAACACATTTATAAAATCATAATTTCTGTTTTTCAGCATATGAAAATATATAGCTTTATTTGTGGGTTGTAAAAAATCCTCTGATTAACACCACCAATGCCGGTCCCAAGTTTGGATAAAAAAGGTAGAGGATTGCATTAGGCCACTAACAAACAGCGTAAAACTATATCAGATCACATGATATCAAGGATTCACATTAAGTCCCTACCTTTTCACATTGATAATAGAAGAACTTACTAGTCATTTACATGATAGACCTCTCTAGTGTATGTTATTTGCTTATGATTTTATCTTAGTTGATGAGAGCCTAAGTGAAATTAATTATAAACTTGAGTTATGGAGGCAGTCCTTATCAACTAAAGGTTTAGATTAAGTAGGACTAAAACTGAACATATGAGATGCAATTTTAATAATTCTAGAAATAAACAAGAGAAGTTGAATGGACAAAAAGTCTCTTTAAGTAAAAACTTTAGGTATCTTGAATCAATTACTCAACAAAATGGAAAGATCGATGAAGATAATGTTCATAGAGTAAAAACAGGATGATTAAAATGGCAAGGGACGTCAAGAGTCTTGTGTGATCATCAGATACCTTTGAGATTAAAAGGAAATTGTGACTTGTGAGACCAACAATGCTTTATGAATCTGAGTGTTGAATAGTTAAGAAACAACATATATAAAAAGTTTATGTTGTCGAGATGAGAATATTGATATGGATGTGTGGAGTTACTAAAAAATATAGGAAAATAAATACTTTTATTTGTGAACAATTAGGTATCGCTTCGATAGAAGATAAGATGAAAGAAAATCATTCAAGATTGTATGAGCATATGTTTAGGAAACATCCAGATGGATGTATGGAGTTACTAAGAAATATAGGAAAAGAAATACTTTTTATTCATGAACAACTAGGTATTACGCTTCGATAGAGGATACAATAAAACAAAATCGTTTAAGATGGTATAAGCATATGCTCGGGAGACATCCAGATGCGATAGTCAAAAGAGGTGAAATGATTAAGGTTAGTGGTACGAGGAGAGATAAAGGAAGACATGAAAATGCTTTAATAAAAACTGTAAGTAAATATTTAAATATTTTAAATGTAATTAAACATATGACTTTTTTACAAATCTCAATGACAGCAAAAGATTCATATACCCGATCCCAAATAGTTGGAGCTAACAACTTTATTGTTGTTATCGTAAAAACCATATGATATTGTGACTAGCTAAGTAGTTAGCTATAATGAGTCAGTTAAATCTTACATTATAAAGTTTCTTGCTAATGGCATCATGACATAACACAACTTATTCTTATTGATCCAACATCCACAAAAGGCGGTTTACCTTTGTCACATGGGAATATGTAAAAGTAACAAGAGGTATGAACTATAGTAGTTTATAGAGCAAGTATATAAAGAAAATCTAAAAGTTGAGTCAAAGAAAACTTGGACATAGTTGAAGTTGATAAGATGTTTAAAATAGGGTCCTTCTTTTCTTCTTTTCCTTATTTATTTATGTATCTATTTTGCTTAGATTAATATTGCAACAATTTATATTATTATATCCAGAGTCAAAATTACATCAAATGAATTTCCAATTCAGGAACAATTTTTATTAATACAAAATGAATGACGCTGTCACATGTCGAATTATCATTCAGCTGCTATCATGCTTCTTCGTTCTCTTTCAACAAAAAGGAAGATAAAACAGATGTATGCCTTCCCACTTAGTTCCTGTTGAAGTGTTTAATCTCACCTACAAACAATCCACTACATGTCTCGACCATGAAACCGACTACCACAAATCAGTATTAAACTGAAGACTGTTAATATCAACAATTATTGTTTCAATTTCTTTTAAGCAGCATGAATTTTCATCAAAGAAACAGTCCGAGTAGAAAATCCTATCAAAAGTTCTATCAACACGACTCGCTGATATCTAGAACAGACTCTGTATTCATGTTAAAGAAAATTAATCCAAGTAACCTAGTGAATATGGCGTCAAAATAGGCCCAAAACAACAAAGAAAAGAGACATGAAACAACATAAAATATCGCCAATTCAAATTAGGATCGTGAACAAGAAAAAACGAAGCGAAAATTCATACAAATATGTGGAAAATTGAGGAGAAGTAAGACCAAAATTAAACCCAAAAAAAGAGAAATAAATATGACAAAGAGAACAGTAACGATCGGAGGAATGAAAAGAACAAGCTTGAACAACCTGGATCGATCGAGAGAGGAACTCTGGTCCGATGGCGGGGAGGGGAGGGTCGGCATCCATCGCGATGAAACCGCGAGGGTATCGAGGAGGCAGGGCAATACGATCTCGTGGCGCACATCCAGCGGGCGAGAAAAGGTGGCTCGAGAGCTGTGTCCTTCTTGATGGACGCCACGTGGGTATTCGAGCCACGAACGCCCATGTTTATTATTTCTTTTTTTGCCAGACCTTAATTATGATGTGTAAATAATCTAATCCAACAATAATTACTAGTCGAACACTATAAGAATCGATATAATTAATCACAGTTTAAGCATTTGACCTATTGAATGAATAATTAATTGCTATTTTGATTTGATAATGTGATTAATGAGCTTAAATTATTAAACCTGATGTTCCTATTGGATGAGTTTGAATTCTCACCGGAGACAATTAACGAGGTTCAAACTTGTTCAAAAAAACACTTGAATTCGTCGCTTTCTTCTTAATTTTATTATTTCTTATGTTCATGAAGTACTGTGGCTCTAGTTATATATATATATATATATATCCTAAAATATACTTGAGGACCAAATACAACTCATGATACTTCCTTTAATCATCTGGTTATTACTCTATGAATGATACATTTAAAAATATTTTAATTTTATTGAATCATTAACCATAGATTATTCTAAATTCTTTATTTATTATAATTTCTTGCTTGTCCAATTATATTCTTGAATTTTTATATTACAAAAAATATACCTCGTATATTCAATCTTAATAATTCTTCATTTAAACTATATAGTTATTATCTTCATATTAGTTTTCATTATTTTAGTCCTAATCCTACTTAGAATTAAAATAATATGATTAGTATATCCAATACAGCATTGATATTGGCAAGAATTTTGATATTTATGAAGCCAGTGCCTTTGAAAGACAAGGTATTTTAGTATGGAAATGACTCCTTGTGAATAGAGAAAACTTTACAAATTAGAGTTTGGTTATTATGTAGATATCTTATATTTACATCTATATTTTGTTGAAAAAAAAAAATACTTTGGGTAATTTGAGTTTCTTTCCAAGGTGTTCGATGAAGATGAGAGAAAAAAATATTTTTTTCAAAAAAATATTATAAAAAATTATTTTTGTTAATCTTATATTAACTAACTTGATATGTTTATTTAATTATCATTATGTGATATTTATTTGGGTTATGTAAGTATTCTCTCCCCAAGTTAAATGATATCAAAACTCGAATGATTTGGTAACGAGAGATTCAGCAAAAATAAATAACAAATATATAAAAAAATTAAAATTAAGTATATTCTCTTTAAGAGCTTTTGTAATGGGAGGTTCAACAAACATAAATAATGAATATTAGCCTTAAGTGTATTCTCTTTAGTAGGTATAAGAGCTCATGAAACACTCACAAAGAAAAATTATTGGGATTGATAAATATTTCAATATTATTCGAAGTAGTGTTTTAGATGAAAAGAAATTTTAGTATGGAATGATTTTGAAAAAATCTAAAAATTAAAAATTTATTATTCAATTAATACCTATGTTTCTTTAAGTTTTGATATATTCCTAAGAATACTTTTTGTGCCCGTGAATTTATCCTTTTAAGATTTATATGAGATATTATATAAGAGATTTGTATGTGAGTTAGTTAAGAATATGCGTTTGTATATATATATTTATATGTATATAAACAGAAAATATTTAGAACGTAATACATATTTAAAATAATAAAAAAAGAAATGCAAATTATTTTCATTCTTTATATATGATTCATTAATTATGTTAATAAAATAAAAAATAATAATATTCATTTTTAATCTTCTTAGTATAATCATTCGCATTTGACTTAAATTGTTAATTAATTAGCTTCGAACTAGCTCCAGAAGCATTAGCGTCAACGTTACGGACAGAGCTTCTACTCTATCATTGACTGTTTCACGTTACGCACCTGTTTCAATTGGTCTTTCCATATGGGGTCCACGGAATCTGTCCGCAAACAGGGCAGGTACAATAATGAGGGAGAACGTGGCATGTGCTGCAGCACTCACATTTTCTCTCCTCGATGTCAAAGAAACGATCGAGTTAAAAGGGGATGGCTCGAAAGGGAGAAGAAGAAGAAGAAGGAGAGGGAGAGAGAGAATGTGGGAATCGATATGCTTGACGCTGATGGCGACGGCGGGGAACAACATCGGCAAGGTTCTACAGAAGAAGGGTACCGTGATCCTCCCTCGCCTCTCCTTCAAGCTCAAGGTTCTAATCCTCCTCCGCAATCCCTAGTCGATTTAGATTCTTCACGCTATATTATTCCCGTTATGCCGCGATATCGAGCGCAATCGGTTAGGAAATGTCTCCGTTTCTTGATCTGGCTGGAGAAAACTATTTAAGATTTTCATTTCGTGTGGCGGTCATCGAAATGTTCTCTTCTTTTTCTTTTCCTCATCCCGTTGGTGGTAGGAGATGCAGCTAAGGATTGTCTTCGATCATGTTCATTTATGAATGAATTACATTTTTTAGTAAAATATGAGATGCAATTAAGTATGGTCTAAATTGCTCTTATTGACTTGTAGGTGATCAGAGCATATGTTTTGAACAAATTGTGGATTATAGGCTTTCTTATGGATATATGTGGGGCTGTCTTGATGCTGAGGGCATTGTCTCAAGCTCCAGTGAGTCACACTATATTGTCGAATTTCTTGATATAATGAATAGAACCCTTTTCATATGCTGTCTGATTCTTATATGTCATGTGCCATTATGCATTTTTTAATTGAACCGGTTCCTTCAGTCTGCATGTATACATTGAAATGCAAGTGAATGAGCACCTAAATTTTGAAAAAAACCATCACCTAAATATATTGACTATAGAGGACGCTCATACAAAAGAGAGAGAGAGAGAGGCTATTTTCAGATTGAGTAGTTAGGCCTTTAGCTGCTTCTCACATACCATTCTTTGGTTGTTTTGTTCGAGAAATACATAATTCTTACTTAAATATATTGATTACAGGTAGTCACTTAGATTAGCGTCCTAGTGTAGGCCCCACAATCTGCCACATCCGTTGTGCATATTATTCATTGTGTACTATTCATTTGATTTCTTAAAGCAACTGGAGTCTCCTAATACTAATCCCACTATGCTTTGTTACTTCTTTTATCTACCTTTGCTAGTTTAAGTCTAACATGCTTTATTTGCATTACCATGTGATGAAACTAATGTTTATTTAATTTTCTTGATTTGGTATCTTTTTAGAAACGCTATTTCTTTTTATCGTTCTCATATGAAATTTATTAGTTCTTCACTCTCATGTAAACTGATTTGTGACTTATATTAATTGGTTTGCTTGCATGAAAACATTGGATTCACACACACACACATATAAATTTCTTTAGGACTTGCCTGTTGGTTTAAGAGGCATATAATGAAGCATAGATTGCAAGATGTTGGATTTTTTCTACTTTATCTGTACAAAAATATTTGATACAATCATCTAAAGACATAAAAGATACTTATATTTCTTATATTCATTTTTGCAGGTTTCTGTAATACAACCAGTTTCTGGTTGTGGACTTGCTATACTTTGTGTCTTCTCTCATTTCTATCTCAAGGAAGTGATGAATGCTATTGATTGGGTGGGGATTGCATTGGCTGGTGCTGGAACAATAGGTAATGTAAGTTTATAAGAATCTCCCTATTGATTAGTTATTATTCTACAACAACAATTGCAAGAATTCGTAGGTTGGTTTTATTCTAATTTTTCATAGATAGATTTAATATGAGCTTGTTGTGATTCCATTTTTTTTTCCTTCTAAGATTTGAAGAGCAAATGAAGCGAACCAAATAGAAACTCGGCAAACATTAAGAATAATTCATACACATAAGTTTTAATTTTAAAGGATCAGTGCTTTTCGTAATATGCTTTTTACACATCTCAATGGCGGTAAAAGTTTAATTTTAAAGGATCAGTGCTTTTCGTAATAGTCTTTTTACATATCTCAATGGCGGTAAAAGTTTCATGTAGCCGACCCCAAATAGTTGGGACTTATGGCTTTGTTGTTGTTGTCCTTTTCGTAATCTGTGTCTTGTGTATAGGTTGTGTATAGGCTGCTATAGTACATATGTTATAGCTCCCAAACTCAGTACATATCGTTCACCAACACCTCAATGAGTGAAATTTAGTACATGGTTGGTAAAAATGAATTTTGCTGAAGAAAATTTGAAGGCATTACATTTATTATCTTCTAGGTTTAAGGTGGTTAAGGTGCTTCATTTGCTAAACTAAATCAGAACTCATATTCTATGATGAGGGGTAATGAGCTCTGAAAGATGCCACGCTGGTTCTATCATAGAGAATAGTGGAGCTTTCGTGTTGCAGGGCATCTAATTAAGTTAATCTCCAAATCGTTAAAGTTAAAAATGGTGAAATCTAAATTAGTACCATTGTCAAAGTGGGCTGGAATAAAAAAAAATTAGACTAAATTTGGGAATGGTTAAGTTGACCCACCACCATAGCATTAAGACACCAAGATTAGTCGGTTTAGTTGAGGTTATATAGGGTCATAAATCAGTTGACAAGATTAACCTGAGTAATAAATATATCAGATCGGATTTAGGAAATTGGTCCGATTGAACTAAATTTACACCATAATCAGATTAAACATTAAGTATGTCCTTTTTGGACTAGCATGTCAATTGTATTATGTTCGAGCCTTAAGCTGGTCCAATTAGATCATTACTATGTTGATCATACAATAATATCATGTTTGGGTCAGTAAGTAGGTCAAATTATGTTGAAAAATGGGTTAATCATGTCATAACTTGATTCAGTCTTACCTGTTCATAAAGTAGGTTACTTGGTTCTTTGAATTGGGCTGGTTGGTTTAGGCTTAATTTCTTGACATGATTGTTAAATGGATTGGGTCTGGCTTGGGAGTTATGTTCTAATGAGTTTTGCTTGAGAGTTATGTTCTGATGTATGCATGCCAACCCAACACACAGTTACTACAATCTAGCCCATCAACACCCTTAATTTAGATCATGTGATACAAATGGCATTTTGCTGTAAGAGGATATTGTTAATGATCACAAAGAAATTCTTGATATGAATGTAATTGCTAGTTGCTGTTTAACAAGGATATAGTACACATGAGGTAGCTTTTCTCTTTGATACATTCTTTTCTGTAGGTAGCTGTTCCTTGGACTTCTCCCTTGCATTGCTGTCCTATTCTTTAATTTGTTAACATGAAAATCAAGGTTGGTTCATTAAGTTAATGATGTCAGAGTTTGTAAAGTCCACACACCCTTTCTGGACATTCCTTTTCATCGTCCGATTTTGTTTCAGTGTGTTGAGTGCTGACTTGTTGTTATTGTTTTTCTGCTTTACTTGTGTTTTACATTGCAAATCATCATCCTTTCCTCCATATTGAGTTTTCGTGCATGTAATTTTAATTTTTATTTACTTCTTGTGACTGTTTATGTTTGCTCTTAATACTGTTAGAACTACCTTGTAGCAGTATATGCAACCTAAGGAGCTTCAAGTGGGTTCTCTGCTTTTCTAGTTGATCTTGACAGATTCAGGGCCTTTTGACATAGATGAGTGCACTGGTACTGTTAAGTATGTTTGCTTCCAGTCAGTTAAAAGACAACAAACTATGTGATGCAATGCAATAACATCATTGGTCTGTTTGTCACCACTAATTTGAACATGGTATAATTTTTTTAAAACTTTCGACTACTGCAGATTGACAACTCTTAAGTATCATTTCTAATTAAAAAAAAAAAACTAACTGTGGGGATTGGGATTTTGCCTTGTTTTACATCATTGCTGATGAACTTAATCTATTAAAACTAAAATTATTGGGGCTTATGTTGCTGTGTGATTTATTTACTTGAAGCCTGTAGTTAAAATAGCAAATAATATTTGTTAATAGTTTCTGAGACCTGAATGCATACAATTTATCATCATTTCCATATTATTTATGTACTTTTATTTGCAATAAGTCATGTGTTTTGTATGTTTTGATCCATGATTCACATAATTTTCGGAGCCCTTTGTTTGCCAGCTGTGCTTCATGTATTGTAATTTTCGGAGCCTTTAGTAGACGATCAGGTACCAAAAGATGATTTCAGTGTGAGTTGTTTTACACAATGTTTTTGGTTTGTATTGTTGTTGCAGGAGTTGGTATTGGAGGGGATAAGCAAAATGGTTCTACAGTCTCTCTTTTCCACTTACCTTTGCTGGGCATCTCAGTTGCCTTGTTGTTTGTAGGTATCATGCTCTATTATGCATCATTGGTCTTGCATTACTAAAAGTTATCCGTGTTCTTTCTTAAATTATCTTGTTTGTTTAGAGTCTGGTGATATTGGTGATACTGCTCTTACTACCAAGTGTTTGTTGGTTCAATTGGGTGTTATTTTCTGATGTTTATGACTTCAGCAATTACATGTTTTCTCACACTGGCATTCTTTGCAGCCTTGATTTGGCACTCTTATTTATTAAGTATGAAACACAATATTGGCTGTGGAATTTTAGACAAGTGGCAGTTCGATGGTGTCTTCACCAAGATACATTCTTGCCCTTTTCTACTTATCTGAAGATGGTTCCGTAACTTTTTCTTGACATATATTTAGAAAGTATATCTTGTACGCCTTTTGCTTTACAGCATGGTTTCGATAAGTGCTTGTTCACTTCATATCCTTTATGTAGCATCATTGTGGCTTAGGCTTGGCAAGAAGAGGTGAAAAGAGTTCACAATTTTTGTAGTTATATTTTGGTGAAAGTTTCAGGATAGATATATGGTCTCATGCTATACATATCTATATCACGATAGCTATGTGTGTCATTGGCACACTATTATAGATAAAGTGAGAAAGTTCATAGATTGCTTTTCCTTTTTGTTTGTTAGGTCTGATTCATTAGTTAATCTACCTGCTGATGCTTCAGTATGATCTGCTACAAGGAGTGAATTAAACAATAATGTAGTGCTTTTGTTGTCATGGGTAGCTTCTAAATATTGGACTATATTTTTAATAAACTCTTGATGAGCTTCACATGCCAATTCAGGCTCTTCTGAACACATGGCTTCGCATCTACAAGAGTCGAAGGCAGGAGCAGGAGCTGGTATAATTCTCATTTTGCTATTAAAGTAATTGCTGTATTTCTTTTCTTTTTTTATCTTCCTTTCCAATTTGTCTTTGGATGTTCACTATGTCTGATGTCATAATTATAAATGCAGATGCATTCTGAAGTAATTGAGGAAATTATATATGGCTTGGAATCGGGCATTTTATTTGGGTGATTTTCTCTTGTCCTTTGGTATCCTGCTATTTTTTTAACATTGATTCTTCCTCTTTTTGCATTTTTTTTCTTTTTTTCTTACATGAATACGATATGTAGACAGTTTTGCTGTAAAGAGTAAGAGAACTATTGCTTGTTGTTAAGAAATTTGCAATATCCATGGCTGGGAGCCTTATGTATTGGCCATCCTCCGATAAAATTTGCAATTTTGCTTTAGAAAGTATTGGTTGACCTTTACATCTCAGATCCTTTTTTCACGTGTTCTTGAGTACTGTTTTCTTTATATGTTTTTGAGTATGTTGTTCTACAAAGAAGTTCCATAAATTCCAGTTCAACTTATAAAGTAATGATTTAATCTACATATCCATCCAATTATCCAACTGGTAATTAATAAGTTTTTCTATCTTTACTGTCAACCCTGATATTTTGTGCGAAAAGTTTGTATATAGAGTGGATTAACAGTTTTTTTAGCTTAGCTTTAAGAGAGAAATTAGCAAAGACTAATACAATGACTATAAAATTCACAGGATGGCATCAGTAATATCAAAGATGGGTTTTATGTTTTCAGAGGAGGGCTTCTCAAAGATCATGGTACCAATATGCATTTCCATTAGCATCTGCTGTAGCGCTTCTGGGTTTGTTTATCAGGTGGTTACAAAATTAGATCCCCTTTTGGAGCAAGAATTCATTTGTTTGTTCGAAATGCTCGCTTCTGGGTTTGTTTATCAGGTGGTTACAAAGAATTCATTTGTTTGTTCGAAATGTTTTCAGCTATGACAATTTGTTCAATTCTTGAGTTGTTTATACTTTATATCAGTTTGTTCCACTTTGAACCCCTTCCTGTCGTGTTAGGTTGAAAAGGTTCCATGTTGGTAGTTATATAGACATCTTTGAAAGTAATAATAAGTATCTCTTTCTATCAACTTGATATCTTATACTACTGATGAGGCTGTCTCATAACCTACATATTTAATATAGCATAGCATTCCTTCGTAGGGAAGTCTTCTTGTGTCTCTGCTACATGTAATTCAGGGATCCTATCAACTATCAACCAATATAATTAATGTCCTTTCATGTGATTTATTTTTGCACACTCATTTGAGTTCCTTTTTTTTAATAGAAATTTAATATCATCATATTTTGCCATTCTTGAACACCGCTAATGCCGGTCCCAAGCCCGAATAAAAAAGGTGGAGGGTTGTGTTACGTCACTGACAACCCACGTAAAACTATGTTAGATCTCGTGAACATGGATCTTAATCGATTTTAATATAGAGCTAGGTCGTCACCCGGAAGTGGTGCGAGGCACTTCACCACCTAGGTGTCTCAAATTGCAAACGGTGGGCTTAGAGATCACTCGGAAGTAGCCCATCACATTGACGTCCGGAAGTGGTGCCAGGTAGGCAAGGGTTCTCTTATTGTTTTGGACCAATGGGAGTAAAGAAGTTAGTCCAAGAATAGAGGGTTGGGCTAGCAATTTGGAATATAGGAACACTTTTAGGGAAATGATTTGAATCGATAGACACTATGGTCAGAAGAAAAATAAATATTATTTGCTTACAAGAGACTAAGTGAGTATGAAAAAAATATAAAGAGATTAATATTACTGGATTTAAAATTTGGTATATTAAAAAACTTAAACACAGAAATGATGTAGGAATTATTGTTGATAAGGATCTTAAGAACAATGTTGTAGATGTAAAAAGATTTGGAGATAGAATTATAGTTTTAAAAATTGTGAAAGGACAAGATGGTTTGAATATCATTAATACTTATGCCCCTTAAGTCAGATTGGATGATGACACCAAAAGAGAATTTTGGGAAAGCTTAGATGATATCATTCAAGTAATGCTTATAACTGAAAAACTTATAATTGGAGGAGATTTGAATGATCATGTAAGGAAAACATATGATGAATATAAAGGAGTGCATGAGGGTTTTGGTTATGTGGAGAGAAATGAAGATGCCATATAATTTAGAATTTTACAACTTCGTATGATCTTATAATTGTAAATATTCACCTTAAAAAAAGATATGAACATTTGATTAGTATAAGAGTGGTCACAACTGTAGTCAAATAGAATTTTTTTCTAACTAAAAAAGTAGATAAAGCTATTTGTAAGAATTGTAAAGTTATACCTAGTGACAATTTGATGAATCAATATAGGTTGATGGTATTAGATATTTACTGTAGAAAATGGAAGAAGAGAAATATAGTAGAAAAATTTACTAGGATTAGATGGTGGAATTTTAAAGATGATAATGTAAACACTTTTAAGAATAGGATAGAAAGGAAGGCGACTTGGAACTTAGGTAAGGATAATATTAATTTTTATTTGGACTGCGATGGCTAATAAGATTAGAAACTTAACAAAGAAAATTCTTGGTGAAACTAAAGATAGAGGTGTAACCTTAAGAGAGAATTAGTGGTGGTGCGAGGAAATTTAAAAAGCAATTTTTAATAAAAAATCATGTTTTAAAGATTGATAAAATTATAAAAATAAGAAAAAAAAGATATAAAGAATAAAAAAAGGCTAAAAATCAGTTAGTATGAAAAGATATAAAACTTATGATAATTTTTATAATAAATTTGGTACTAAAGATGGTGAAAATGATATATATCAAATTACTAAAGTTAAGGAAAGAAAGCGTAATGATTTAGGTAATATTAGATGCATTAAAGTTGAAGATCAAAGAATACTTGTTAATGATAATGAGATTAAGAAAAGATAAAAAAATTATCTTTATAAATTATTTAATGAATATTCCACACAGGACTTAGATTTAACGATAAATAATAGTGGTAGATTTAATAATCATAGATTTATTCGTAAAATTAGAGCGAGTGAAGTAAAAGACACATTAAAGAAGATCGAAAATAGTTAAGAATGTGGCGCCTAATGGTATCCCGATTGAGGTCTGGAAAAGTTTAGGAGACAAAAGAGTAGTTTGATTAACTAGTTTACTTAACAAAATCATGAGATTCCGAAGGATACCTGATGAATGGAGAAAGAGTTTTTTAGTGTAAATTTACTAAAATAAGGGTGACATACAAAATTATTCAAATTATAGAGGAATTAAAATCATGAGCCATATTATGAAACTTTGATAAAGGGCTATCAAAAGTAGGATAAGACTTGAAACATATATTTCTGAAAATTAATTTGGTTTTATACTTGGAAGATCAACTATAGAAGTTATTTGTTTATTAAGACAATTAATGAAAAAGTATAGGGAGAAAAAGAAAGATTTGTATATAGTTTTTATTGATTTACAGAAAGCCTATTATAGGGTTCCTAGAGATTTATTATGGTGGGTTTTAGAAAAAAAATATGTATTCACTAATTATATTGATGTTATTAAAGATATGTATGATAATGTAGTTACTAGTGTTAAAACTATGGGGAGTGTGTCTAGTGAGTTTCCTATTAGCACAAGATTACATCAATGATCCATATTAAATCCCTGTCTTTTCACATTTATAATGGAGGAACTTACTAGTCACTTACATGATATACCTTCCTGGTGTTTGTTATTTGCTTAGTTGATGCAAACGTAAGTAAAATTAATTATAAACTTGAGCTATGGAGGCAAGCCTTAGAAACTAAAGGTTTTAGATACAGTAGTATAAGGATCCATATTAAATCCTTGCATTTTCACATTTATAATGGAGGAACTTACTAGTCACTTACATGATATACCTTCCTAGTGTTTGTTATTTGCTTAGTTGATGCAAATGTATGTAAAATTAATTATAAACTTGACTATGGAGGTAAGTCTTAAAGGTTTTAGATATAGTAGTACTAAAACTGAATATATAAAATGCAATCTCAGTGATTTTAGGAATAAACAAGAGAATATAGTTAAGTTGGATGGACAAGAACTCCCCTTAAGTAAAAGCTTTATGTTTTTTGGATCAATTATTCAACAAGATTGAGAGATCGATAGTTAAAATGGCGAGGGTTGTCAAGAGTCTTGTGTGGTCATCGAATACATTTGAGATTAAAAGAAAAATTTTATAAGATAGTTGTGAGACCAATAATGCTCTATGGATTTGAGATTGGACAGTTAAGAAACAACATATACAAAAAGTTTGTGCTGCTAAGATGAGAATGTTGAGATGGATGTATGGAGTTACTAGGAAAGATGATATGAGTATGTGCTTAGGAGACCTCTGGATGCAATAGTAATATTAATGTTAATGGTTAATGTTAACTTTAATAGAAACTAAACATATGACTTTTTATAGATCTTAATGTTAGTGGTTAATGATTAATGTTAGTGGTATGATGAAAGATAGTGGAAGACCTAAAAAACCTTTAATAGAAACTATAATAAAGATTTACAACTAGGTATCACTTCGATAGAGGATAAAATTAGATAAAATCATTTAAGCTGATATGAGTATGTGCTTAGGAGACCTCCGGATGCAGTAGTAATATTAATGTTAACGGTTAATGTTAACTTTAATAGAAACTAAACATATGACTTTTTATAGATCTTAATGTTAGTGGTTAATGATTAATGTTAGTGGTACGATGAAAGATAGTGGAAGACCTAAAAAAACTTTAATAGAAACTATAAATAAAGATTTAGTAATCTAAACTAAACATATGACTTTTTACATATCTCAATGGCGACAAAAAAATCCATGTAATTGATCCCAAATAGTTGGGACTTATGGTTTTGTTGTTGTTGTTATATATTTTGTCATTCTTTAAGTAGGAAAAATTAGTTGCTTGACATATTTCAATGTCTAGCTTGGCATTTTCTTGCAACCGGCGATAATAAGGATGTGGGTCAAAGTTGTCTTCAAAGTTAATGACTCAATAGATCCCCTGATGTCAACGTGTCCTTTCTTTCGAGTACCTTGTATATGTTTTGCACACTTCTAAAAGAAGATACACAATCGATTTCTTAAGTTGCATGTTATCCATTTGGCATAGTGTAAATCGACTAACATCATCTGTAAAATGAAACCTCTCTTTATAGTTTCATTTGGTCACTATCTAATATAAATGGATATGGATTTTGACAGACCCAAGGTCTGAAACATGGAAGGGCTATTGTGGTATCCACATGTGCGGCTGTGGCATCAATTATTACTGGTGTTCTGGCTGGTATGTTTGCTCTGGGTGAACATATGCCTTCTTCTCCCGTTGCTCGAGTGGCTCTTTCACTTGGATGGTAATGCCCATTAATTTTAGGCAGCTTATCTTTTTCATGTTGTTTCTTGAACGACATTCTCAGTCTTATTTTTCTGTTGGAGGCTCTGGGTCTGAACATATGTTATCCACCTTGGACCTGAGCTTTCATTTATTATTAGCTGTTTCCATTGACAGTAAACCTGACATAACTCTGTAGAGTGCAGGTTCAGATGCAAAATTGTGCTATTCATTCCTCATCTTTGTTATGCTAGTGTCACATATGGAACTTCAGTTAGGTTGGTGTTACTAACAATTCATCTCGGTCATGTTCTGATTTCGCTTGACACTGCAGTGTTATGATGCCAACCTCTGCAGTGTGCAGAGTTTGGCATCTGAATCTGCATACTGCAACACACTGCACCGTGATGTACCTTTGGAGACCTATCCCCAATCTTGATTTTGTATGAAGATCATGTAAATTGAGACCTGCATTTTGCTTATTGCAAATTCTTTTTGGGTTTAATGTCCATATTGTAGTTTGTGTTAGTATGTTTTCGGAATGATATAAACATGTTAAGATCTTGTTTTACTGTAAGCATATGATAATTGGGCTGCCTGATGCATGATGCTGAGTGGGCTTCTGAATTGTTTGCAGGATCTTTATCACTCTCGGGGTTATTCTTCTGGTGAGTTCAGCTCGATTGATGGCCCTGCTACCTAGGCCGTTGCAACGACATCTGAGAAGAAGCAACCTTGAGAATCACACTCTAAGGAGATCTGGTTCCTTACGTATTAAGGATCCTAGCCCAAGTGCAGTAATTCATGCATCGACGCTGCATCATCTGATAACATCTTCATCAAAAGAGAAAGCCTAGTGAAGTCATTAAACAAATAAGAAGTACATGTTGACCTATCTTTTATTTCTTGGACAACGGTCAGCTTGCTTTTAGATCCTGCACTGACCTTGTCATCTTCCCTCCAATTCCCTATCGAGGGAAGTAAAGTCTTCTGGGCTTGCTTGTTTACCAGATCACGTGGTATATGTATAATTATTTTGTTGCTATCATATCCAACTTCTCTCTGTCCTTATTTTATAATGATCTTGTATGCCATTTATGAGTCGCCTGCGAACACTCTAAAAACCAGAGACACGGAAGCTGAATGCATTCTTGCGTGATCCAGTGTCTGATAAGGTGACTTGTTTTAATTGTGTACATTAATCTGATCAATATGAACAGAGCTTTAATCTCCCACTTGTCCCTGTTCCATAACATGTGTACAGAGATTTTAACGATGGATCGAAGCATCGCAGTATATGTTGCTTCCACTTCTTATCGGTACGTAATGCAACGTCTCATATTATTGTTGTTATTATTTTGATAGTGAGTTGGATGAATAAGATGGGACGATGTGGAGGGCTTCGGTCCTACTCGAACTGGAAGCGAACTAGCGAGAGAGAGAGAGTCTTTCTTTGGCACTTTCGATCGGTTGGTGGGTGTTGATAGACATTATCTGCTCCAAGTCGATTTCCCATTCAGTAAGACTTCTTGATCGAGTTTTCGCTTTATTCTATATGAGTATGTGCTTAGGAGACCTCTGGATGCAATAGTAATATTAATGTTAATGGTTAATGTTAACTTTAATAGAAACTAAACATATGACTTTTTATAGATCTTAATGTTAGTGGTTAATGATTAATGTTAGTGGTATGATGAAAGATAGTGGAAGACCTAAAAAACCTTTAATAGAAACTATAATAAAGATTTAGTAATCTAAACTAAACATATGACTCTTTACATATCTCAATGGCGACAAAAAAATCCATGTAACTGATCCCAAATAGTTGGGACTTACGGTTTTGTTGTTGTTGTTATATATTTTGTCATTCTTTAAGTAGGAAAAATTAGTTGCTTGACATATTTCAATGTCTAGCTTGGCATTTTCTTGCAACCGGCGATAATAAGGATGTGGGTCAAAGTTGTGTCTTCAAAGTTAATGACTCAATAGATCCCCTGATGTCAACGTGTCCTTTCTTTCGAGTACCTTGTATATGTTTTGCACACTTCTAAAAGAAGATACACAATCGATTTCTTAAGTTGCATGTTATCCATTTGGCATAGTGTAAATTGACTAACATCATCTGTAAAATGAAACCTCTATAGTTTCATTTGGTCACTATCTAATATAAATGGATATGGATTTTGACAGACCCAAGGTTTGAAGCATGGAAGGGCTATTGTGGTATCCACATGTGCGGCTGTGGCATCAATTATTACTGGTGTTCTGGCTGGTATGTTTGCTCTGGGTGAACATATGCCTTCTTCTCCCGTTGCTCGAGTGGCTCTTTCACTTGGATGGTAATGCCCACTAATTTTAGGCAGCTTATCTTTTTCATGTTGTTTCTTGAATGACATTCTCAGTCTTATTTTTCTGTTGGAGGCTCTGGGTCTGAACATATGTTATCCACCTTGGACCTGAGCTTTCATTTATTATTAGCTGTTTCCATTGACAGTAAACCTGACATAACTCTGTAGAGTGCAGGTTCAGATGCAAAATTGTGCTATTCATTCCTCATCTTTGTTATGCTAGTGTCACATATGGAACTTCAGTTAGGTTGGTGTTACTAACAATTCATCTCGGTCATGTTCTGATTTCGCTTGACACTGCAGTGTTATGATGCCAACCTCTGCAGTGTGCAGAGTTTGGCATCTGAATCTGCATACTGCAACACACTGCACCGTGATGTACCTTTGGAGACCTATCCCCAATCTTGATTTTGTATGAAGATCATGTAAATTGAGACCTGCATTTTGCTTATTGCAAATTCTTTTTGGGTTTAATGTCCATATTGTAGTTTGTGTTAGTATGTTTTCGGAATGATATAAACATGTTAAGATCTTGTTTTACTGTAAGCATATGATAATCGGGCTGCCTGATGCATGATGCTGAGTGGGCTTCTGAATTGTTTGCAGGATCTTTATCACTCTCGGGGTTATTCTTCTGGTGAGTTCAGCTCGATTGATGGCCCTGCTACCTAGGCCGTTGCAACGACATCTGAGAAGAAGCAACCTTGAGAATCACACTCTAAGGAGATCTGGTTCCTTACGTATTAAGGATCCTAGCCCAAGTGCAGTAATTCATGCATCGACGCTGCATCATCTGATAACATCTTCATCAAAAGAGAAAGCCTAGTGAAGTCATTAAACAAATAAGAAGTACATGTTGACCTATCTTTTATTTCTTGGACAACGGTCAGCTTGCTTTTAGATCCTGCGCTGTCCTTGTCATTTTCCCTCCAATTCCCTATCGAGGGAAGTGAAGTCTTCTGGGCTTGCTTGTTTACCGGATCACGTGGTACATGTATAATTATTTTGTTGCTATCATATCCAACTTCTCTCTGTCCTTATTTTATAATGATCTTGTATGCCATTTATGAGTCGCCTGCGAACACTCTAAAAACCAGAGTCACGGAAGCTGGATGCATTCTCGGTTGATCCAGTGTCTGATAAGGTGACTTGTTTTTTGGACAACGGTCAGCTTGCTTTTAGATCCTGCACTGACCTTGTCATCTTCCCTCCAATTCCCTATCGAGGGAAGTAAAGTCTTCTGGGCTTGCTTGTTTACCAGATCACGTGGTATATGTATAATTATTTTGTTGCTATCATATCCAACTTCTCTCTGTCCTTATTTTATAATGATCTTGTATGCCATTTATGAGTCGCCTGCGAACACTCTAAAAACCAGAGTCACGGAAGCTGGATGCATTCTCGGTTGATCCAGTGTCTGATAAGGTGACTTGTTTTTATTGTGTACATTAATCTGATCAATATGAACAGAGCTTTAATCTCCCACTTGTCCCTGTTCCATAACATGTGTACAGAGATTTTAACGATGGATCGAAGCATCGCAGTATATGTTGCTTCCACTTCTTATCGGTACGTAATGCACCGTCTCTTATTCTTGTTGTTATTATTTTGATAGTGAGTTGGATGAATAAGATGGGACGATGTGGAGGGCTTCGGTCCTACTCGAACTGGAAGCGAACTAGCGAGAGAGAGAGAGTCTTTCTTTGGCACTTTCGATCGGTTGGTGGGTGTTGATAGACATTATCTGCTCCAAGTCGATTTCCCATTCAGTAAGACTTCTTGATCGAGTTTTCGCTTTATTCTTTATGTTTGTTGCTAGGGTCGGTTGTTCAAGTGGTGAGGGTCTCCTGCTACTGATTGCCTTCGCTGGAGCCTCACATGAGAAGCAATTGATCATTTCAGAATAAGATTATTTTGGTAATCTTATCCTTTCTTACATATTGATAAGATCTTAGAGTTTTATCATAAAAAAAATGAAGAAAATAGATTATCATTTCGAGAGGAGAGGTTTGTCAAAAGTTGAAATAATATTTTATAGATAAACGAAAAGAAACAGATATATCCATATTTATATAGTTTCATCCCTGAGTCTATCAGGATTTAGATTTTTAATAAATGAATAAATCTCAAATAAATTTTTATTCGACTGAATTAGATAATTTTAATAAAATATTATTCAAAGTTCAGAAAATAAAAAGGATCCTAGCACATATATATCTACAATCATAATGTTGTATGATTGGGCCATGGTTATATCGTTGCAGGTACTAACTATAAAATATTATTCAAAGCTCAGAAAATAAAAAGGATCCTAACACATATATATCTACAATCGTAATGTTGTATGGTTGTATCGTTGCAAGTACTAACGTTAAAACTGAACGAGGAGGATGCAATTATACTCGTGAGCACTTGATAACCTTTACCATTCTTGGTATATTGTTCCTCTTGATTATAAAATTGACTTTGTTTACTTTACTTATTGTTTTTGGTTTTGAGATACTTTTGCATTTAATATTGGAACGTTGATAGATGGGAAAAGCTCATGCAAACTAAACTTCATAGGCCGAATTTACTATGTTCTTGTAGCAGACAAGGATTAAGTTGTTCCCTGGAGGTTAATTTTTTTGAGTTTAATTTTTTTATTCAAAACAATTCATATCATGTAACAATATTGTCTTATTGCTTTGTCCATCGTAGTTAAAGTCCAAGTAGAGCAGTAAAGATTTATAACGTAGTTAAAGTTTTCACTCTCCGTATCAGTCCCCATTCCACTGCAAAATGTTTTTGAGTGTACTTACTGCTGTAGTGAGCCTTTCTGATGGCTTTACTCCATGCTATTTTATTCCTGTCTACAATTTGCACCAGTGTTTTCTTTTACACTGGAGTGACTGCAGGAGCCACGATTGCTGATGGGGGGATGCAGCATTCGGAGTGTGCTGGTACACTGCAGAACAATCAACAAGCTGACATGTTTCTGTGCTCGACTGGGCCAAATCTTATCATCTTTTATGGCAGAGGAGTTGGCCGGACGCCAACAGAGATCCAGAAATAAGAAGAATTGTACAGATGAATCAGCAGCCTCTGTGCACGCACCTCAAAGCGGATGAAGGCAGGCAGCGATGTGTCGTCGTCGTCGCCACTGAGACGGACTTTTGTACTTGGCAGCCGTGAGCTGTCCTTTGGCTTTTTGCGATTGGCAGATCCATGGCGTCATCAAGGTTTGCTCCCATGTCAACTTCTCTCTCCTTCGAGCACTAAATCTGATGCATGACGACGCAAAACTCAAAAATGAATTGCTAGTGGTCACTTGACTACTTAAGCTTAGCTTGCTCATTCGTTTCAGAATTGTGTAATGTTCTTTGTGTGCAGATCATCCTACCTTAAGATATGATCTTCCCTGCAGTAAAGTGGAAGACCTCTGGTATGGCCACATCTTCATTGATGCTATTTTAGGTCTGTTTGTTTATGCTTATGCAGCCTATTTCAGAAAAGATATTTAGAAATTATCATAGTCAATATGCCTCTTGCTTTTCAAGAATTCTCATGAAATCTTAATGCATAGGAAGGACCAAATGATGCATGCATGAGAGGTTTTGTGTCAATCCTCCAATCTATGCTTATGCACA
The DNA here is from genome assembly GCA_001649415.1 of Musa itinerans. Taxonomy (NCBI): domain Eukaryota; kingdom Viridiplantae; phylum Streptophyta; class Magnoliopsida; order Zingiberales; family Musaceae; genus Musa; species Musa itinerans. The sequence goes on along the minus strand of LVTN01000694.1, from coordinate 116,218 downwards.
AAGTGTGTGCAGATTGAAATGGATTTGATGCTATGCCAGACATGATGCAATTAGAGAATATAGATTCACAATTATGAGCACCAATACTTTTATTGGAAAGTCAAGTGAGAGCAGTTCTTCAGTGAACAGCTCTTACAGAGCCAGAGGCTTCTCAGGCACAAACTGTCAAGCAAAGAATCACATGAATCAGTTCTTCATGGTGAGCTTGGAGCCTTGGAGTAACCTAGATGGGAAATCTCCCAGTTCTGTCTTGGAGCAACTTCTTTGTGCAAAGGAGTATATAGCTGCAATCCAAATGAATCAACAAGATCAAATTTTGCCCAATCTTAGAGCCATAAACAATTAAAGGCTAAAAGAACTCAAACAAACTGCTGTTCATTTCTTCTATTTAGGATCATGTTGATTGTGGCATGGGCTTTCACATGTTCTAGGCAGCAAAAATTAAGGTTGAGAAAATAAATGGACAGTTGACCTCCATTTTTGTAAGCAATTCATCTGCAGTTGAAGCAGAAAGCACTATATGTCTACAAGCTGGCTTTATAAAGCCTTCTTGCACACCATTGTCAAATAGTTCAAGCAAGGAGTTGTAATAGCCATCAACATTTAATAGGCCAACCTGCACAGACAGACAAAATCCTCACCATCACTCTTGTGGAAAATCAATAGCATTCCTTGCAAAAGATGTACACTCACTGGTTTATCATGAATTCCAAGTTGTGACCATGTTGTCATCTCCATCACCTCCTCCATTGTTCCATACCCTCCTACAGTGTATGGGAACTTGAAGAACATGGTAGCACAAGGCAATAGGAGAATCATACATGCATAAAGAAACTTGAGCAAAGATTTTATTGGTCACATACCTGGAAGTGCAATGAATGCATCAGCTTGTTGAGCCATTAAAGCTTTTCGCTCATGCATGTCTGAAACAATTTTTACTTGCCCCACAGTCTCTCCAGATATCTGGAAACACAGAAAGAGAAATTGTTGTGCTCCTTATTCTAAACAGTGAATAATCCATAGATGATCAAAGTCTTTATTTTCCTCAAGATCTTCACTATTTTTTGTCTACCAAAGAACCAGTCAGGACTTGCAATGTAGAAACAAGTGGATCATAGCTTTCTCCCACATATTGGTGTATTGGAAATATCTAACATGCATATTCTCTTCATGTTTAATTGTTAGAGATGGAAAGTAAAACCAATCAAGTGCCACCAAATTGCCCACAGAATCTTATAGATGGACATTGAAGTTTTTGCCCATCCATACATATGAAAGGCTTATAGCATAATTATACATATGAAGGCTCATAAATCAATCAAAACTGTGACCTAAAAGAAAGGAAAAAAAACTGCTAGGAAATTTAAATTTAGACCTCAGAGAAACTTATCTATGGCTGAGAGTCTGAGACTCCTCCTGGCTTCTGAACACTCCAAATTACATGGTTTTACACATAATCTTGCCTCTGATTGCTATCACATTAATCTATGAAATATATATACTATGAAAGACTTGGGTATATCCAATTTAGGAGCTAAACAAACCACAAGACATCTGAAACAAACAAGAAAAATAGAGAGGGGGAAAAGGCTGTTTGATAAGACTATACCTCAAGGGGCATGAGAGCTTGAGGAATAACCCTGCATGTGTTCACAAGTAAATTGAAAGCATGAGCAGAGTATGATAAACCATGCAGAGACTGTAGAGCAACCAGAAACATAAAGCTTACCCAAGAACATGGCAACCTCCATCATAAACTGCCCGTGAAATCAAACCCATCAATCCCACACTCCCACCACCATAAACTAAATCGATCCTTCTCCTCACCTGCAACACATAAAACAAGCTATAATCGATCTACAACAACAACAGATCCAAAGATCCTATTGTCATGAAACCAATAGAAAAAAGGCAATCGACTCTCTTTGTTCCAATCCCTCCAAGATCGAGTTTTGAAGCGATACAAGTTCCGAAAAGCTTGTATCTCAGATGCAACAGAGGAGGAGAAGGCTCAGCGAGAAGGAAGAAGAGGTGTCGGCTATAGTGGAAGACCAACGCCGACGACCGCCGGACCTTTAACGAAGACAAGCCCTCAAAATTCGATTTCTTTGACGGCAAGGACCACCGAGGACATACCAGTTCGCGACCCAGATCAAGAGCTGCATCGCTGAAGACTGTTCGGTTGCCAGAGTTGCTGCCGCAGAAGACGCAAAGCCGCTTGAACTTGCTCCGGGTCTCGTCGCCCATCTCTGCTCTCCAATCTCACGGCGCGACCGAGAAGAACATAAGATGGGTATATATAGGGAGAAGGAGAGCGAATCAAGGCTCTACAGTCGCCGTCCTCCTGTGAACCAACCGGCATCGAGGATCCTCTGCGGCTCTCTGGTTTGTAGCCCAAAGCACCATCGAGAGGCCCAACAACTCTAACCCTTCTCCCATTTACCTCTCTGTTTTTACTCATCCTTCCTGTCTCTCTCTCAGCGCAGGAAAACAGGACGAAGTTATCAAGGAAACACCACCAAAAAGACGAAAGCTTTCCCATTTATCCATCAACAAAGCTCGATCGTGGATGTGCGCAATGGACAATCCTCCGAGTTCGATCGGTGCAGGCCGTCCATTAGATATATGTAGATATATATCAATTGGTGTGCACTGCAGGGTCTTTACAGATCGATTTCCTGCACGGGACAAGTTCAATGATCTGAAGAACAGACGGATAAACATCAAGATTGTTTTCGTGATTCTGATTCTAGGCGAAAATAAAAGGCACATCTTTTCTTCTTGCTGTGAGAAATCCATCACATCTGAGGGGGGAAGACTACGAGTCATATCATCTTATCTTTGGGGTTATGGAAGAGACTAAGGAGGTCAACTGGTGGACGTGGCCACGACTATGTGTGTAGCCGCCAAGGAAATCCATATTATACTTTGCTACCTAATCCTATGTGCTTAGTACTGTCAAAAGAACAACTCATGACATGATTTGAGCCTATTTAAAAAAGCCCACTAATGTCATTTGCTGTAGGAAAAGAGCATGCAGCAGATCTTGGTTGTCAGCAACACATGGTGGACAGAGATGAGAGACAAAAGAGATGATTTAGCAAAGCATGCTTGTTGCGCATGCCCAAATACTTCAGAGAGAGAGAGAGAGAGAGAGAGGATTGGTGTTGCAGATGCTGGGTGATGTTAATTAATACCAGTGGAGAAACCAAGCCTGGAGCTAAAGTAATGGCATAGTTTCTTGTACAAATAGGCTGTGTCATGAGTTGTTGCAACTCTGACACTCATCTGAGATTGGTTTCACTCTACAAGTCTTTAACATTTAGGATTGCATTTAGCTGGGCTACTAGTTTTTTTTTGTTCTTTCTTTCTGGAGACTTGCAGTAATGGTTTGGTTATAAGAAGACATGATGTTCTCTCTGTGCTTTGATGACAGTGTAAAACCTCCAGAGGCACTAAATTAGCATATATCACTCCTGCAGATTTAGAATTTATGCAGCATCATTTGAAGATGAAAAAGAGTTGCAATTCAGAGATGGCTGAGATGTCTTGCATTCAGGCCTTTCTATTTGTTTTATCAGGCTTTTATGAAAATGGATCCCTTGCAATTCTCATCCTAATATGCATGCTAACAATACAGGCTTAACTTAATCATCATCTTCTGTCTACAGGAAAATATTGAGAACTACCATACTTGGTCTCTGGCATCATCCTGCATGGGGAGAGGATTGCATCAGTGCAGGGGGGGAAGAAGGAAGGAGAAAGAAGCAGAGGAGGAGAAGAAGAGAAGGAAGAGGAGCACTGGTGAGTGTACTTCAAACTCTTATACTTGTGCTTCAATCTCTTTGAGAGCACCATGAAATCACATTAATCATGTTAATCCTCATTTCCTAAATAAAGTTGTCTAGGAGATTACTCCCTTTTCTTGCAGAGTTTGGTCTTACACATTGAAATCGACATTGCATGCATCTCATTTTGATTGATGAAGAGATTTGGTGGGCATCTGGTTTTTCACTACTTGGCACTTGCGGAAAGAAGCAAAAAGTCCACCCTACTTTTTGCTGATACTCTAACCAGCTTAGCATTAATTAATCTGAGCAACAATGAGACATGTGGATCATGCATTAGTACTTTTGATGTCATCAGCAGGATCCCTTCCCCAAAAGAAAAGAGACTGCAATCAGTGAGGCAACCATGGCAGGTCTGTGGATGATGCAGGTCCACATCTAGTGCTGGTGCTGAGCTCAAAATATCCTCAATGGAGTGGATGACATTCCAAGTGCTTCACCTACTCTGGCCAATCCATTGCCAACTGTTCCTTTCCACAGTATGATTCATAGGTATGATTTATATTGATGCATCTGATCAGATGTGATCAAGCATCCCTCTTACTATGTAGCAGTAAACCTCCATTGATATGGGAGAAGTATTCTCAAGTCTCAACTACTTTCTTAAAAAAAAACCTCTTTTCTCTTCTCTCTTTTGTTTGATCAAAGGGAGTGAGATTTTGGGTCTAATAACTTAAAACTTTGCCTGCAGATTTAAGATGTTGTATATATTATGTATTGATGCTCAACTATTCTCTTGTTTGTCAAAGAGAGTGAGGTTTTATGATTAATAACAAAAAGATTTTGTTGGACATTACAGTCTTATTTGATAAATTGTCTACTGATGATGTCATTTGATATGATTGGAAAAATATGTATTAATTAATTTAGTATTTTTTTTTAAATCTATAAGTCGAATATAAATGAAGAAAAAGTAAATTGCATAGCAATGGAAAAAAGAAATGGTGTATGCGACAATTTCGATTATATTAATATTAACATGATGAATAAGTGTTCTTCCGATTCAATTGTGGCCGCACAAAATATCACAATGCAACCTTCATCCACGGCCACACACCCGCCTCCCCCGTACGAATCCACACCCACCGCCCTACCCAAATCCGACGTGGACCTCCGGCGAGCGGGATAACTGGGGTCCATGGTCAGGGTAAACGTTTGGGCACCGGCGCGCGGTACGGGTATCGGGCGCCCTCGTGCCGATACCATGCGGGCCATCTCTGCACGTGTGGTCCCCACGGAAGCAAAACCCTACTCTTGCATCATTTGGGGGTCGGGAACAGTTCCCGTTATATAGGCGTGGATGATCGCAGTGAACCCGAGCGAGAAGCCGCGCGGCTGCCTCCCCAAAAACCTTGCCTTCCTCTTCTCTCTCTCCCTTTGGCCTCTTCCGTCATGGCTGTCTGCCACCACCACCACCTCCTCCTCCTCCACCACCGTTATCGGATCCGCTCCTCCTTCTCCCCCTCCCCTCTGCTTCCATTCCGCAAGCCACTTTCCGCCTCGTTCCCCCTCCCTAAGCCACGGCTCCGCCTTCCGCACCTGGTCCCGCGCCCCCTCCGCCTCCAGCCAAGGGCCTTCGCGAAGGCGGCGGGGGAGGCTGAAACCTCAGAGCGGCAGCGGCCGGTGGGAGGGAAGCGGACTGACATCAAGAAGATCATGATTCTGGGGGCGGGGCCCATCGTGATCGGGCAGGCGTGCGAGTTCGACTACTCCGGCACGCAAGCGTGCAAGGCTCTGGTGGACGAGGGATATGAGGTGGTGCTCGTCAACTCCAATCCGGCCACTATCATGACCGACCCCGACCTCGCCCACCGCACCTACGTGGGCCCCATGACCCCGGAGCTCGTCGAGCAGATCATCGACGCCGAGCGCCCCGACGCCCTTCTCCCCACCATGGGCGGCCAGACCGCCCTTAACCTCGCAGTCGCCCTCGCGGATTCAGGCGCCCTTGCCCGCTATGGCATCGAGCTCATCGGCGCGAAGCTTAAAGCTATCCGTACCGCGGAGGACCGCGACCTCTTCAAGCGTGCCATGGACCGCATCGGTCTCCGCACTCCACCCTCCGGCATCGGCAACACCTTGGAAGAGTGCCTTGTCATTGCCGATGACATCGGTGGATTCCCCCTCATCATTCGCCCCGCCTTCACCCTTGGTGGCACAGGCGGTGGCATCGCCTACAACCGCGATGAGTTTGAGGCTATCTGCCGCGCCGGGCTCGCTGCCAGTCTTACGACCCAGGTCCTCGTTGAAAAATCACTCCTTGGGTGGAAGGAGTACGAGCTGGAGGTAATGCGTGACCTGGCCGACAATGTGGTGATCATCTGCTCGATTGAGAACATCGATCCCATGGGTGTTCACACGGGGGATTCAATCACGGTGGCGCCAGCCCAAACGCTCACGGATAAGGAGTACCAGAGACTCAGGGACTACTCCGTGGCCATCATTAGGGAAATTGGGGTGGAGTGTGGGGGATCCAACGTGCAATTTGCAGTAAATCCGGTGGACGGAGAGGTGATGGTTATTGAGATGAATCCAAGGGTGTCACGGTCATCTGCCCTTGCTTCAAAGGCAACGGGCTTTCCCATTGCTAAGATGGCTGCTAAGCTGTCTGTAGGTTACACGCTTGATCAGATTCCAAATGATATTACAAAGAAGACACCGGCTAGTTTCGAGCCCTCCATCGATTATGTGGTAACAAAGGTATGGCCTCGTTATTCTTCTACATTACATATCATAGATGTGCTGATTTCTTTAGACCAATTCTGCTGGTCTTATTTTTTTTCCACTCTGTGATATAAAAGCTTGATTAATGGATCATATTCCTTCCTGCAATGTGTTGCCTGTGTTTCTTTGTGCTCATTTCCTCAAAACAAAGTTTTCAAAGTACTAAGGGGGACATAAGCAGTAATCCCTTAGAAGATTATACCAAAAGCTTTATGACAGTCACAATTTATGAAAGAATAATCTAGATTCTGAACATGTATACAGTAATTAGGCGCAAACATTTTGGCTGATTTGTGTTCATGGAAATTATGGTGTCTCATGCTAATTAATTTTTACATGTGGATTGTATAAGGTGAAGTTCTTATCAACCATTATTTGTATTGGCCATTCCAGTAACAATCTTATGACATGTTAAATCATGATGTCCCTACCTCAAAGTACTCTGTTGGAAGTTGCCTCTTAAGATACTAATATAAATATAAATTAATAAATAATATTTTTATAACAATTGATATATAATCTCTTGTCATTATGGCTAATGCCATGCATAAAAAGTGAAATTAACTAACTTTTTTCTTTGTTCATTGTTTCTGTTCATTGCTCAAAAATTTATTTATTTGTTGATTGATATTTATAAATGTCATGTTCATGTTGCATGACTCAAAATGATAATTACCCGCATCTTACTATCCATTTTTATCCTTCAGTTATTATCAACTGTAACAACTTGAGTATCATTTGAGACAAAAAGGCAGGATTCAGGAGCTTATATAGGCTACCTAGGCCACATTTAAGAATTTGAGCAGTCACATGCCTCGAAACCCAAAAAGGTTTAAGGCACCTAAGGGGTAGCTCAGCTGCCTAAACACCTATTCAGTTAACTAAATTCAATCTTGCATCATAATTTTAAGGAGGAATACACAGCTTGTTTCTCTTTATTTATTTTTTTATTTTAATAACTCAAAAAGGAAACTCTTTAATGACAGTTACAACTCTCTTGGCTAGGATGCAAGTTGGTAAATGGCCAGTACATGTGGATTCCATTAAATCTTGTTAACTCTCCTTGTGTGGAATTTACAAGAAAGTTGATGTTGAACTGCATGATCATTTCTGAATTATCATCCTGTTGTTGCTTGATTTTGGGAAGTCGTTGGTGATACATGGAATTTTAGTTCCGACTCACTTCATTGACGTTTTCTTAGGGGAAAGAGTTTTTTTTTTAAATATCAAACTTGTATTTTATATTTCTCAATTCAAGAGCTTAGAAGAAAAGTAATGTCTGAGCTTCAAACACATGAAATTTTAACATTTCTACTACCTTTCTTCTCTAATTGCTCTTATTTGTTAGTAGCAGTCTATTCTTTCTGCAAGTCATGATGCATGCCCATGGTACTGCTTCACCTCTTTGCTCTCTTTGTATATCTGATGCAGATTCCACGTTTTGCTTTTGAGAAATTCCCTGGTTCAGAACCAATCTTAACAACCCAGATGAAATCTGTTGGTGAGGCAATGGCACTTGGGAGGACTTTCCAAGAATCCTTCCAGAAGGCAGTTCGATCATTGGAGTCTGGGTACTCTGGCTGGGGTTGTGCACCCATTAAGGAACTCGACTGGGACTGGGATCAGTTAAAGTACAGCATGCGAGTTCCAAATCCAGATCGTATTCATGCCATATATGCAGCAATTAAGAAAGGAATGAAGGTAGAGGAAATTCATGAGCTGAGCTTCATTGACAAGTGGTTCCTTACTCAACTCAAGGAGCTAGTGGATGTGGAACAGTTCCTCCTGTCACAGACACTGGACCAGCTGACGAAGCATGACTTCTATGAAGTTAAAAGGAGGGGCTTTAGTGATAGGCAGATTGCTTATGCAACTTCTTCCTCGGAAAGTGACGTCCGATCAAAGCGCTTGTCGCTAGGTGTGACCCCAGCATATAAAAGGGTTGACACCTGTGCTGCAGAGTTCGAGGCAAACACTCCCTATATGTACTCCTGTTATGATTTTGAATGTGAATCAGCTCCCACTCCAAAGAAAAAGGTGTTGATATTGGGAGGTGGACCTAACCGTATTGGCCAGGGTATTGAGTTTGATTACTGCTGCTGTCATGCTTCTTTTGCCCTTAAAGAGGTCCGTTTTGCTATCCTCACAATATTTTTATCCTGTTTTCTGTACCTCTTTATTACTTGGGGATCATGCTATTTATTTTTGTTGTCATTTTTGGGTTTTGGCTGAGATTTTGTAAGTTTGTCTCTGGTTCCAGTTAAAGTAATTTATCATATTCCAAAGCTGTGTCCCATGCATTTTGTCATATTCTTGTTACATCTTAGCTCCTCTATCCTTCTTCTATCTTCTTTTCATTATTCATCTGTAAGGCTCTGTAAATTTTAGGAAATTTTGGTTTTGAATGTCTATTATTGGTATGCTGACTGTATTTTCTTACTTATCGCCGCAGTAACTAAATTAATTTTCTTTTGGTATTTTCTTGTTTCCAGAATGGATATGAGACAATCATGATGAACTCAAATCCAGAGACTGTATCCACTGATTACGATACCAGCGATCGACTATACTTTGAACCTTTGACCGTTGAGGATGTTCTGAATGTGATTGACTTAGAGCGGCCAAATGGTATTATTATACAGTTTGGTGGGCAAACTCCTTTAAAGCTTGCTCTCCCCATACAGCGGTATCTTGAAGAACAAAAGTTGGTAGCTTCCACTGGGACAGGGCATGTGCAAATTTGGGGAACATCACCTGATTCCATTGATGCTGCAGAAGATAGAGAACGATTTAATGCAATTCTTGATAATCTCAAGATTGAGCAACCTAAAGGGGGCATAGCAAAGAGTGAATCAGATGCCATATCGATTGCGAGTAAAATTGGTTACCCTGTTGTAGTCAGACCTTCTTATGTCTTGGGTGGACGTGCGATGGAAATTGTTTACAATGATGATAAACTTAGCAAATACCTTGAGAATGCAGTAGAGGTTGATCCTGAGCGCCCTGTGTTGATAGATAAATATCTCACAGATGCCATTGAAATTGATGTGGATGCATTGGCTGACTCAAACGGGAACGTGGTAATTGGTGGTATCATGGAGCACATTGAGCAGGCAGGTGTTCATTCGGGTGACTCAGCCTGTTTGCTTCCTACAAAAACTGTGTCAAATAAGTGCCTGGATACAATTCGCCAGTGGACAATCAAGCTGGCCAAAAAACTTGATGTATGCGGGCTTATGAATTGCCAATATGCAATTACTGCTTCTGGTGATGTATACCTTCTTGAAGCCAATCCACGTGCTTCTCGCACTGTCCCTTTTGTCTCTAAAGCTATTGGACACCCCTTGGCAAAATATGCATCTCTTGTCATGTCTGGGAAAAACTTGCATGAACTTGGATTTACAAAAGAGGTGGTGCCTAGGCATGTGTCAGTCAAGGAGGCCGTACTTCCATTCGAGAAATTCCAAGGATGTGATGTTCTTCTTGGCCCAGAGATGCGTAGCACTGGAGAAGTTATGGGAATTGACTTTGACTTCCATGTGGCTTTTGCCAAGGCACAGATTGCTGCTGGACAGCAGCTTCCAGCTAGTGGTACAGTCTTTCTCAGCCTAAATGACTTGACAAAGCCACACCTTGCTTCAATCGCTCGTGGATTCCTAGAACTTGGTTTCAAAATTGTTGCAACTTCTGGGACGGCTCGTGTGCTTGAATTGGAGGGTATACCAGTGGAGGTTGTTCTTAAGATGCATGAGGGGAGACCTCATGCAGGGGATATGCTAGCAAATCGTGAAATACAGGCTATGGTGATAACAAGTTCTGGTGATGCTCTAGATGCAATTGATGGAAGGCAGTTGAGGAGGATGGCGCTGGCATACAAGATCCCAATTATAACAACAGTTGCCGGGGCATTAGCTACTGTGGAAGCTATTAAGAGCTTGAAACATAGCCCTATCAAGATGCTAGCATTGCAGGACTACTTTAATGTTTCAGATGAGCATCCGAAGTTGCAGGCGGCATCATCTGCCATTTAGCCGTGTTTTTCTTTTATATAGAGGTTTTTCTCTTATCCACTTGTTGTCTTTTGTTGCTCCAATGTAGCAGTCAATGATTTGTATTTAAATTGTCCACATTGCATTAACATTTTTATCTAGTTAATGTTTGTGCCACTGATATGCACAACATCAATTTGATAACTCATTCATTTTTCTTGCTTATTTTGGGTTCTTTGGTTGAGAAACTCTACGAGCTTTTTTGTCTATTTGTTATTGTTCTATGCTTACATGGAAAATGTACCCAGAGCCAGGATGACTCATTTTCAATTATCATCTTTGTCAGTTTTGTTTAAGGGTTTCAACTCTGCCTTTTAACCATCATTCTCAATAAAGAAGTTTATTTTCTCCCATCCACTTTCCTCAATGAATTTACTTCTAAAATTCTCCAAATCATTTATTAAATGTCAATAGAAAGCCATCTTGTATATGATTTACTGTTCTTGGTATTTTAAGTTCTGAAATGTGCATCTTGCTTTAGCAACTGCATAACATTCTGATTCCCTCATGATGCTTTCTCTGATCATTACTCGTTTTGATTGTGATTAAGAATCAATAAGGAAACCTTTTCTAAACCAAAGTGTTATAATTCAGCAATCATAAAATCCATGCAATCTTTTGGTTTTTAACTGATCCCTACATCATGTTCTGAACCTGATGTGGATGCCAGCTGACTTTTTACATGGAAAAAAAAATCCTCTTTTCATGAATTGGTACACCTACTAAGGTGTACAAAAGTAATCTGAGTGTATGTTACTTCAGGTTCAGTATATTTCTCTGGTGTTTAGAGTAAACGTCTTTATGATACGCTGGTGCTCTTCTACTTTTGTAAGTTTACCATATCACTGTGGAGCTCGAAAATCTTACTCGAAGACCAGGTACTACTTTAGTACCATTAACCTTGTTCCTTTAATCCGTCATCAGCTTTGCATCCTATTCATATTGCCTGCTTCTACTGCACTTGTAGTTGCTATCAGTCATCGATAATTGAATAACCATGACAACTTTTTTTCAGGGTTTCAGCTGCATTGAGTCAACAAACTAGATGTGATGTTGGCAGTCTTGTTAGACTGAACTGCCATCACTAGTGCTGAAAGAAATGTGCTGGCTGGATTTGTGTATACAACTCATCAAGCTTTTTGTGAGATCCACATGAAGTTGCAAACCCAAAGGCCAAATATTGGGCGCTTGGAATGACAGCTTTTTGCACTGAGGGGTTTCAATCTAAGATGATAAAAAATGGAAATGAAAAGATTATGTAAACAGAACGGGTATGAAAACTAGAAAGCATTTCTTGTTTAATGGAGATTCTTTAAATTTTCAGATTTTCGAGCTTGTCTCAAATGTTAACTGCATGCTTATCTTCATGCCTTGCTAGTTTGAGGGACTCCTGAATAATAATTTGTGACATGCTATGTTCTTCTGCATTGTGTTGACATCATCCATTTTGGTTCCATCTTGTCTGTTGATTAGTGTCTGAAGCAATATGTTTCTTCTCTGGAAGGATAGAACTGGTTCACACCTCAGCTAACTACATGTCAATCTCAGGCAATGTTGGTACAAAATCTCCTACATGATCAGCCCCAGCTACTGTTACATTTGATGGCAGATTCAGTTGCATGACATGGCAGTAGAGTGTTTTTTTATGGAATCATAGCAAATCCAGCGAAGAGAGAAGGATGTTTATGTAGAACCAACAGGTATCTTGACTTCCTCTACTTCCTGTGGCTGTGCTTGTCTGAGATCAAACCTATTTCTAGGCATTTCTATGTTCAATGTTGTCATTCTATCTCTTTTCTTTGTTTTTTTCTCTTCCTAGAACTGATGATTGAGTTGTTGCAACATAGAACATCAATATACTAAAACTGTCTGGCTTTAGAGATCAAAATAGTGATCATAATAATGATCTCAGATTATTCTACACATTCTAATTCTTTTATTTTTGTCCCTCCATCAGTTCTCTATTAATCTCATGACTTGTAATCAAAATACTCAAAGTGAGTTATCTTAATTTCTTAGATAAAACTGAATTTTGGATCAGAAAATCCAAATCTTTGCAATGTTTTCATCAGTATGAGTGATTTTTCCAAAAATATATTTTTGAGTTTGGATCAAATCTAAATGATCTTTCTTGTTAACTCACAAATTCAATCTTTCCAAATTCCAAACACATCCCCACCAATCATTCACAACTAAAAGATCAAAAGAAGACTCTTCAGCTTCATCTAAAATGAAAGAATTCTCTCAATTACATTTATCCAACAAAAAATTACATTGAAGCCATGTGCTTCATCTCAAATGAACAAATTCCACCCTATGCAAAAGAATCAGAGCAGCAAACAACTGCTTCAGCTTCACCAACAAAATAACAAGAGGATTCACAGGTTTTCTGGATGCAGGTTTCTTCCCCTGCATGTAATCCCAGAGTTCTTATTCCGTGGAGATCTAGGGTTAGCTTTGGGACCGAGACGTGCCACCAATCAAGCAATCAATCACCTCTTGAGTTTGGGAAGGATAAGAGAGACTGTGGGGGTCGGAATGCCCATGTACTGTAGCCTGGGAGACAGCCTCACCTTGGGGCTCGGCCGCGGCGACGGGATCGGGAGCTTGACGCCGACGGGCGAAGGAGCCACCCTGGGCGAGAGGTTGACCTGCTCCAGGGCCATGGACTGGAGATCCACCGGGTAGTCGCGGACGCACCCGATTCGCGCCCCCGTGCCCGTCGTCCATCTGCACGACAGGCGCCGGCCCAGCTCCAGCCCCACCGTCTTCCTTTCGTCTTCGGCTTCCGCGGCTTTCTCACCCACCATCTCCTCCTCAGCTGCAACTGCTGACTTACTTCTCTCCTTATCGAGCACCGGGAACTCGTCGTCGTCCACAGAACATTTCTGAGAAGCAAAAAGGCTTTGTGTTGGATGCGTGCGATCTCATCTACATCTACATCGAAGGGAAGAAACGGAGATTTACCTTGACATCGGTGAGGTCGACATTGTTGTCCTTAAGGAAGCTGATGAACTCCCTAAAATTGTCTTCGGTCGGGAGGTAGTGGCCGCTGTATGGCCATATAGCCTGAGGTAATCACCAAGCTCTGTCATGACCTTGACTTTTAGATGAACAGGTTAACTGTGATAAGGTAATCGTACCTTGAGAGTTCCTTCTTTGGCAACCATCCTTCCAGCTGCTGTTGTAGCTGCCCCAGCGAGAAAGCTCGAGTGCTGGAAAGTGCCTTTGTTCTTCTGCTCACGGAGGCCAAACAACAACAGAGAAGAAACAAAGATGAGTTCATCGAGTTTCCTGCGGAGAAGTGAAGAGTTTGATCGATGGATATGATGTGCACCTGCCCGACGTACAGCGCCCTTGATGTGCTGAGAACGAAGATCCACTTGGATCCTTCGGTGGTATTCACAAGCTTTGCATTCTGTCTGTACACGAGCTTCCCGTTCTCCACCGTGACTTCATATGCTTCCCTCTCTTTCTGCAAGCAGGTGATGATGATGACGATGCATGATCAGATACAGTATGTATGCACACATCTCCGGTAGCATTGGTGTGATCGAGCATGGAGCTTACCGGACCAAGATAAGTGATGCACTGCCCTTGAAGCTTGTTTCTTGGGCACTTCTCAAGATTCACTTCTCTTCCATCTCCAACATCCAACCTTCACATTCAACCAGAGGAGGATGAGGATGAGAAAGACAGAAAAGATGAGCAGAGCAGGTTCCACAACAGATGCACCACATACCAGTAGAAGAATGGCTGGCTGCTCTCACTTCCGAACCAGACATCGTAGTACAAATGCAAATTGTGCCCGTAGCGATGTCGTGGATCGATCTGCACGGATCAACATGGTAAGTTTCTCTATTGCTTCTCTTGTGATGGTAAAGATAAGAGATGATGCTTACAGCTTCCAGCCAATGCTGCAGTGCTAGCTTCTGAGCCTTTTCATCCTTGGAGAGGCCTTTGCCAACCTGAGAGAGATGGAAGCATGAACGCATGAGATTGATTGGATGTACCAAGAACAATAGCTGGATTCGTAGCATCAGATGGAAATCCAAATTACCCTGGCTAATCTCTTCTTGGCCCTCGCCCATTTGGAAATTGCTGTCTCCGGCTTCTCGACGTCGAAGAAGGAGACCGAACTGCGCTTGAGAGAAGCAAAATCCAGTGCCTTCCACCTACAGGCGGAGGAAGAACAGCAGATGAGATCCGAGTGAGGTCAAAGAAAAGGGTAGGAATAATGGAGTAAGAGTCAGAGACGACGAACCAGAGTTCCTCCACCACCACCGCACAATCTGCCAGGTTTCTTCTGGTCCGGTAGCTCTTGTAGACCTTCTGCACCGTGGTCGCGGCAGCGTCGAGCTCGCTCAAAGGCCTGGGCGAAGAGAACTCGGGAAGCAGACGCGGGAGCTTCACATGGGGCGCCGGGAAGTTCGCCGGGATCTTGAGACAAGATGGCTGCAGCGTGACGTCGTCATCACCTGTCGCTCGGTCGCCGACCGAGGCGGCTGCATCGAGCTTCGTGGGTTCAGGTTCCCAGTTCTTGAAGCTCAACGATCTCTCCATGACCGCGTCATGGGCCGCCGCCGCCGCCCCCGCCCCAGCACCGGCCACCATCTTGTTCGACGAATCGCTTCTTCTGAAACTGAGTGATCTCAGGAGCCTATTGGCATCCTTTTCACCGAAGCTAATGGATCTCGCTACGACAGCTTTTGCTTCTGTCAAACCGAAGACTTTGCTTCTCATGACCCCAACCCAGTTCCATGAGAGCAAGGAGAAGGACAAGCCCATGGAGCTTACTGCAACCAAGTCTCGCCTCAAGAGGAATCACTGTATCTAGCAGACCACAGGAGGAAGCCAACTGCTCTGCAGCAGAAGAAACAGATCCTTCGATCAACTTGTGCTTGTGATAGCCAACCATCCCTCACATATATATATATATATAAGCAAGTGGAAAGAAGGGGGCGATGGATGAGAGAGACCAGTCCTCGCCGGACTTCCACCCACGCGCCCACTTTACCGCGTCCTTCGTGGAAACCAGAAGTGCTACAGTATTCTGTGGAATAGTTTTGGAAAGACAGGGCTGCCATGACCTTTGCAGCTTCGGCCTTTGAAGAGTCAAGCTCGTGCGGAGAGAATATTTGAACGAGAGAGAGAGAGAGAGAGAGAGAGAGAGAGAGAGCAGTACAGGAGACATTGTTGATTGACTGCTGCAGGTCTTCAGCCTCCGCAAGTCGCCTCGTGAGGTAATGGGAGACGTACGGTACCGACGACCAACCCCGTTTCCCAGATACGTTTAATGGATCAAAATATTAGGAAAATTTACAGAAAAAAAAATAGGTTAAAATACTCCTCGTAGAATTGACCCCAAAAAAATCTCATCCTTTTCGTTCAATCGTGACTGCTGAATTAGTCAAATAAAAATATCATAACTAATTGAAAACCCAATACAAATTAATTAGTTGTATATGTATTCTGTTGATTCAGAAATAGGACCATAAAACCTCATTTTATACAATATTTCAGGCAAAAAAGAGTAGCGACAAAATATAATTAGCTTCCTAAACTTTAATTCTGGACTGTCGGAACATTTAAGTAATCTTTGAATTAAATTGCAATCCAACGTAAACATTAACAATAAATGATGTTTGAGACAAGCATTAATTATGGTGGACGAGCATTAACTGCCCTCTCAGTCAATGATTAAAGCAGAGCCTGCTGAGTGTCACTGTTACCATTACTCATTAAGATATTTTTCCTTATTATTTCATGTATTTGTGACGCATACTTAATGATCGATCAAATCGATTATTAAAAATCTTATAATATTGATTGTGATCGTTTATACGGTGGCATAGTGAGCTGACACGACTTGATTCAGTCGCATATGTATAGGATCATCCACGTCGACATTCGATCGGCGAGAATTGTAGTTTAGTAAGGTCATTGGGCTCAGGCTTGAAAGTCGGGACTCCCTTAGGTTGATCGTCTACTTCTTCGTCTCCGGTCCTTGCATATAGGTCGAGGTCGAGAAGGGGCTCTTGACTTCGACTCCTCCGAATATCTTGTTAGAATTGAATAGCAATCTCTCATGTGGTTGATCGCACGAGGGGTTTTTATCATCCCCTTAGGGCCCAATCGTACATGTCATATTTATTACTATTGATACTGTACTAAATTGACATCGTCTCGATCTTTACAGGACGATGCTATACTCAGTGGGCGTCGTCCCAACCTTTATGGGACGACGACGCTGTACTCGATCATTGCCATGCCGATTCAGTCTTTGCTGGTCGGCACGACACTCATTCGAACCTTTGCGGGACGGTGCTGTACTTGGTTAGCACCGCCCGACCTTTGCAGAATTGGCGTTGATCGGGGGTACAATCCGACATGTTGTCCTTGATGCTATTGTGACTAAGAATAGTGGTCAAAGGGTAAGTTCTTAGGATATGCTTTATCAAATATGTAATGGTGACCAAATACAATGATAGATATATCAATAAGAATTATTCAAATGGGGAGAAAGGATTCACAACAGATGGTCAAATATTACGTATAAGCTTATGATTCGTCCATCGAACGATGATGTTTTTTCTGGTCTTTCAAGGTGGCATATCAGAGTTGTCTTCTACTAACACGCTCAGTCAAACATTGTCTGCTCTCGAAGCCCACTCAAAAGGTGTAATGTGAAGATGCATCAGCTGAAATCACTGACCATCACCGATGAATTCGAGTTGCTCAACTTAGATTTCCCTTTCCTTTTCTTCCGAGAAGTTCAATTCCGATGTTTGAATTCGTATATAAAAGCTTGAAACGTCAAAAACAAAACAACAATAGTTATCATATTTTGAATATCGATAAGTTTTTTCTCCATACCAAAAGGCATCAATGTGTTATGTTTAAATGATAATGTCATGATAAGATTATCTATATATTATGTTATGCATGTAAGTGTTTCATCGTCAGATGCAGTATTTTGCGAAGCAATAAATAATAAAACGATCGATATCGTCAATCCATGCAATAAATATAATTTGTCTTCATGCGTTAGCTTGTAGGTTTCCATAAAGTCAACGATGGAAATTTTGACCAATACTTTGGACTACGTGCGGTCTCCCAGCTGTGCAATCTTGGTTGACAAGCAAATAGGATGCTAATCCCAAATCACTGAACGAAGAGAGAGAGAGAGAGAGAGAGAGAGAGAGAGAGAGAGAGAGAGAGCGTACGAGTGTTTGGAATTGTGTCCCCGAGTGTTGGCAGGGATTGACCGTTGACTGGATAATCCACACCCGTCCCTACGTCACCGTAAGGATGCTACGAACCTCCTCGACTGTCTAGAAAACTCATGGTTGACTTCCTTTATCTACGAAGTAGTAATCCATCATTTAAGCATATAATCAAAGTAATCGATCATCGTCCCGTTCAAAAATCAACCCACAAACAAAGCTTGCTCTTACGCAACACAAAACAAAAACGCTGCCAACATTGCTGCCTCTTAATTACGAGCTACAAATAAATAATAAATCATAAGAGCGTCAAAATATCATGAACATTTATGTGGCATCTTAATTGCCGTGTTTTATGACGTTCATCGAGTCAACTCGCATGAGTCAAAAGGCTTAGAGAAGATTCAAACTCCTGTGCACTTCAAACTGCTACATCGAAATTTCCATGGAACTTAGGACGTGGAAATTATTCTGTAAATTGAGGTCATAGTCTTCGTTGGACAAATGCTCTCGGTTTCAGACGCAGAGACAGAAGAAGTCGCTGATATGGATGTAAGAAATAAAATTATTATATAAAAATTTTATGTCATGATTAAAATCAAGTATCTTGTTAGTATTATTTGATCACGATGATCAATAAGATATCTTGAATGCGTATTATTTGATCACGATAATCAATAAGATATCTTGAATGCGTAGATATCTTGAATGTTGAGAAGCAATAGAACGTGTTTCTACCGTACTATAATCTATGTTTCTTTCTATTTAAAATATTACTGTGATTGATGGAATAGGAATATATTGGAAGTTAAGACAAGAAATCTCGTATGATCTCTAGAAGATTTTACTTATATATAATCTTAGTCAGAATCTAATAATTTCGATATATCTTAGCCAATTAATTAGGATCTAAAATATAATATAAGATATAAAAGAGTTAAAATAAAAATAAAATTTATTTAAAAATAATTTTATCATAATTCGATTTTAAAATTTTAAAAAATATTTATACTACGTGAATAAAAAAAACAAGCCATTATCATCAACCCGTAACCTGTCGATACCAAACTGTGATTCCTACTGAGGTCGACGACCCTACGTGTAAGATATTCACATGATTTCTATAAGAACCTCATCCATGTTTTTGTGCAATAGTCGCTCTTGATAAGATCGACGCATCATATGGGTAGTAAACTCCTACCGTAATAATGTCATTGCACACAGCAACATCATCTCCCAATACGGTCGGTACCTGATGTAGGGCCAACAAACACAATAGGTTATCACCCTTCGTTATGTGACGACAAACTGTCAATGACACATTATTGATCAAAATTGAGTAATATCTTTCTAATGCTGGAACATAATAACTTCGCCTCCGATTCTACCTACGAGGGTGGGGAAATCTCTGATGCTTGCAAATATGAAAACAAAACCAAATGGAAGACGAGCATGAATAGATACAATGTCCTAAAGACAGGGAGATAATGTAATATAATCGTATGATGTAAGTGTTATAGGATCGGAATAGAAACAATAATAATCTAATATAATTTAAATAGATCTAAGACGGATATAAACATAAATAGATCTAGATTCCTTAACAATCTACCATAACTTAAATTTTAATGACATTACTCTGATACAAATTATAATAAATAAAACTATTATATAAAAATATTATATTAAGATTGAAATTAATTTTATGTCAAGTGCATACCTTTTGAATACGATAATCAATAGGATTTCTCGTATGTCATAAAGTAACATGCTATAATCTATACCGCATCATGAATTTACATAAGAAAGAAGCTACATTTTTTATCTTCTCTCTTGATCCTATAATTAAGAAATATCGACATCCTTAAAAGGTCTTAATTATATAAACGAGAGCAAAAATTTAGAAATATAATAATAATAAAATTAGGATAATAAATTTAATCAGAATCTAATTAAAATCTCAATATATTTTGATCAATTAATTAGGATAATAAAATTGAAAATATAAAAAAAAAAGACGAACCGGTCTATGGAGTGTTGATAACCGAGTCAAACATCATGCGATCAACTCCCCGTGCAGTTCCTTTGTTTTGACTACAACTCTCTCATCGTGCATTCCCATCAGAGTAGCTGTTCTGGTCATCCTGAACTTTTCTGGATCATCGTTTTCTGTCTGTTTGCCTCTGCCTCATGTGAGTATTAGTGTAGATTATTCGTTTTGAGATTGGCTCAGTACAGTACAGTATCATGTACTGTTCGATACATCAGGATGTATCGAGCGATACATCAGGACGTACCGAGCAGTACACCAGGACGTATCGAGTGGTTTTAAATATTTCTTCGTTTTACTGTAGTAATGTAGTACGTTTGGTTCAGTAACAAACGGTCCGCATATCGGTATACCGTCGGACTCGTACATACCGCCTGTATCGGACGATACTATTCGAAATTACATACCATGGGTTTTAGATTTGGGTTTGATTTAATTGGACAGAAATATATTTTATATTTATCTTTTTTATCTAGTGAAAATTTTAATCTCGTTGATAGAGATTGTTAAATCTTATTGTTGATTTTATGATTTATTCTTTGATTTCTAATATATTTTTTTTCAATGCTCCCCAACACTGATAAAGCATGAGACATGAAAGCAATGTCCGTATTTGAGCAGAAAAAAGATAATTTCATGCGGGAAAAGAAATAATAAAAAGTAAGAAAGAAATATAGAGAGAGCTCTACGATTTTTAGAGCCGGGACATGAGATGTCCTTTAAGAAGCTGTTCTTTGGGATCACTTTGTTATACTGTCCTCTATTACAAGGAGTTCCTCACAGATCTCTTCACCTTGTTATCTCGTGTTACTGCCTCTCAGTCCCACAGTAGCCTATCATTTCTCTCCAAAAACAAAGGAAAATAAATGTAGCCTATCATTTTTCCATGTTTGCTGAGATTCAATTCTTCACAGACCACAAGTACATTAGTTGGAGAAGACCGAAGGATCCAACGAAGAGAACTACACATGGAAGACAGCTAAACATGTTGAAGTGATATATAGTTATTGACACAAGTTTGTAGCTAAATGCTTGATGAATTGATTACATTGCGAGATCAGAGGAATCAAACGAGTGTCATTGTCATGGTAATTAAATGTGATTATAACAAAATGCTAGATTACATTTACAATAATCACTTTTTTTTCATGATTATTTTTTACGATAAAACGAGCAAAATTTACCTCATCTCATCACAATTATTCTATCACAGATTTTACAGCATATGACACGATGGACTTTGTTAAGAGTTACGGATGGAGAGAAATCATCCTCGGCTCATGCTGCTGCCTGAAGAATTTCCATATTGATATTATTGGTGTAGCTGTTCGATGATGGAGTCATGGTGTGTTGATTGGCTTAAGCATTTGAAGAGCCAAGCCCCACTGTCTCCTTCGAGTTATGATACAAAAGATTGGAATTACATATCCAAGTACTTGGCAATGACCGAGATACTCCTCACTGTAGCGATTCCGCTGGTGTGCAGAAATCGAGTCCATCCATCTCACACGATCATGTGGGTGGACTGTGTTATCCATTCTTGTACAAGTTCAGTGCATCCAAGCATGTTCAGCTTCTGATGAATTGAAATGTTTCTGTAAAAATAGGTGAATAATGTTAATCATCTGTAAGTAACACCAAACAAGAAACTTCTTGTGGAATATCGGTATATACGTACGGCAATCCTACTTTCCACCTCGAAACAAAGCAAGAAAGGAACTCATCCTTGAAACGAGTACAAAGCAAGCAAGCAAAGGTTCAAGAAAGAGAAAGGACCTGCTGATATGGGGAGAAAAATATGTCCCATGTCATTTTCTGGCAGCCTTGCTCCTAACTGCTCGTGCAGATTTAGAAGATGAAGTTGAGCAGGAGGCAGATCTGTCAAATGCGTTTTTATCTTGGGTAAACGCATTGTTTATCTCTTCCAAAATCTCATTGTATCTGTTCTTTCGCTCTTCGGTATTGATGTGCTCGACTATAGATAGCTCGGACAGATCATCTCCCAGAATCTTATCGATTACTTTGGAACACCGTGGGAAGAAATGCATTCCGAGTTGCACTGAGTAGTAACATCCAAATCAATTAATACTTGCACAAGTGATTTGTGGAATACAAAGTAATATATATAGATCATGTTGAAATGCTGCATCAATCACAACTGCCAAAATCAGTGCAGATGAAGGCTGCTACCGCTGTACATTTTTTTCATGAGACAACTGATATTCATCAAAATAGATGGGACATAGTTTGGGAAGATTTAAAGAGTTGTGCAGCATTGTTCCAAACTATTCAGGGAGTTAAATGCAAATACTATCATCTTAATACCCAAAATAAACATCCAACAACTTTTTCTGAATTCTGCCCTGTATAAATGCATTACAAAGTTCAATTTTTAAGAACAAGGATCATGGTTAAGATAATCAGTATGAGTCAATCGGCTTTAGTATGAGGCAGAAGGACAGCTGATAATATTTCATTGGTCAATGAATTGGTTAAAGGATATCGAGAACATTCATCTCCTCAAGGTGTAGACTTAAAAGGCCTATGATTAACTGGGACTTTGTGTACAAGATGACTTCCTTTTAGGATCTCTGTAATGATTAAATGGATTATGGCAGCAGAATATCTTTCAAGGAAATTGAAGTTGGTGATCAAAAGAAGGGACTTCAAATTATATTCCATGCCTAGGAAATTTTAGAATTCACTTTTATATCACACAGATGATTTATTGCTATTTTTAGCAATGGAAATGAAGACTCGATCAGGGTCTTAAAAGAGTCTTTGACAGACTTATCTGTGATTCCAGGTTCATCAGTGAGTCACCAGATAAGTCAGTATCTCCATGATTGACTCACTCAAGTTAATATCTCTACGACTCATCTGTGATTTCAGGTTCATCAGTGAGTCTTTGAATGACTCATCTGTCATTCATGCTACTTAAAGATGGTTCTATACCGCTCACGTCTAAAAAATTAAGTACAAAGGATACTGAATTTTTATTTGGAAGGATGACCTGAAATGTGAATTCATACACAACTAAGTTCAGCTAATGTATAGGAGAAACTTGTCAAACTTGTTCTTTTTCAGCCCATAAATATATTGGAGCAGCCTTTTCATTTTACCAAAAAGGGCTTATTAATCAAATGATCTGATATGTACAAACTTTCCTTACGAATAGTTTGAGAATGAAGAATGGACATGCTTTGGTTTCTTGGAAAGAAGCATGCAAGGAAAAAAGAAAGAATGTTGAGGTCTGGAACAGAGTTGCAATGTAAAAGAATTTGTGGTTTGTACTTTATAAAGTTCCTTCTATATGCAAAATGATAATGAAAATTGAAGATTAAAAATAGATGTCTACTGATTGGAGTATGAAAACTCCAAAAGATAATATGTTGGTTACAGAGCAAGTGACTAAAATAAGAAATTCAGCTTGGGAATACTGTGGCCCAAAGTTGTGTAACGAAAAAAGAAACTTTGTACTGATTTGACAATTGATTTTTTGATGGCTCAAAAATTAGATGGTTGGACACATAAGAAGTGGTTGGATCTGATTATATGTCTGCAAACTACAACATAAGAAGTTACTGTCGACAATAGAGGTATTGACCACCTGCACATATGAGAATATATGGAAAAAGACAAATAAAGATATCATGGTAATAGTCAGACATATATGGTTGCCTACAAATATACCAAGTCAATTTCAAAAAGGCCTGGAATTGATAAGAAAATGGAGTAAAAATGTGTTAGTTGCATGGGCAAACAGGAGCATCCCCGGGCATTCTTTCATGTTTTGGGAATATCCCAAGGCATTCTTCAATCATTTGGTTGGAGTGGATGGTAGACTACTAACACAAGATAGAAATTCACAATGTGCTGACAGTGAATGCTTCAGATAATATTGTTCAGCTATTTTTCTGCTGTGCAGTTTCTGGAGATATATGGGGTATTAGGTTAAAGTTTCGTAAAACCAATAGAGGCAGAACACTTGAACGAAGACTTGGGTTGGTTTATTAAGAATTGCAGACGAAAAGCAGAACTACTTCACTTCAGGAAACCAGCTTTTCCAGAAATTGTATATCATGTTTGAACTGAAAGGAATAGGAGGAAGTTTGAAAAGGAATTCAGCAAGGAATATAGGATTATAAATTCTATGAAAAAAGGTATAAGAAGTAGATTTGATATAGCAGGTCCACTAGATGTTTGAATAGTTCTAACTGCACCTGTATGTACTGTTTCTGTCTCACCAGTTCCCTTGCGGGTTTAAGCACGTGAGTTTGTATGTTTGTCTTTCGAGTTTTGGAAAGAAAGATAATTGCTTGCCCAAGAAAGGTACCTGTCTTAGTTAGAGCCTCCATCCGGGATAAGTACTCTTCTGTCATTCTAAAAGATGCTTTTACAACATCCTCAGCAGACCTCTTGTTCCCAGCACAGAGGTGTGTCAAGCAACTTGAGTGAACTTTTAGTGTACCATCCACATTAGCATTGTTCATGGCAGCTTTTGCTTCTGTTGGAAATAAGCGCTCTGCTAACCAAACTGCATCAAGAGAAAATACAGCTTGATAAACTTATATAGACATTATGAGGATATGGAGAAAAACCTAAAATCGGCCATAACAAAATCCCCCATTGCCACCCCAAAATAAGGAATTATTATGTCCATGGAGTGGAGCAAAGTTGGTCTTTTTACTAGTTGCTTTCATGCGTGGACAATGGGTTTGGTACTACATGTGACATGGAAATTCAAATTAGTGCATCATTGATAAAGCAAATACCACAAGGTGAGGGGCAAATGAAGAACATAAAATTTGCAATACTACTTCATAAAAACATTGTCTGCACTCTATGGTAAATTACCTCTGCTCTCAAGATACAATAATTTCTCATGCAAGTTATCACTGGTCATCTCAACTGGTACTGAAGTTACTTCTGTGAATGTCTCTATCATTTCAGCCCGCTGTAACATCTCAATACACAATCGTTCCCTTGGGGAAGGTTTACCTTGTTCAGTTGACCTATAAAAGTCTGTAGATCTGGTAAGCCTCTTGGAGATTTGAAGTGCTGTTCGTCCATCTGATGTGATTTCAAGTGGTTGAGCTTCCATTGTTAGCAAAGACATTATGATTTCAGGGTCTTTACGCATTGCAGCAACATGGAGCACGGTGTAATTTTGGTGGTCTCTGCTGTTAACATCTGCGAGCCCGAGATCCAGAAGCTCCTTTGTAATTTTTGAATCACAGTAAGCCACTGCATAATGTAGACCCTTTGCATCGTCCAGAGTAGTATGTCCCTCCTCCAAAAGCAACTTGACTAATTCGATATCATCTGAATCAAGAGCACCATATATGCTCTTCACATGCTTATCAGGAAATTTGAAGTTTTCTTGTCCATCCAATCCCAAATTTGAGCGGGACTGCTTAATTTGCTTGACAACATTTGAAGGCAACTTTTTTTGAAGGGTTATATAACTAATATCCGAGTTGACAACCATATCGATGGCCTTCATAAATAATCTCTGACAAACCTTATAGTTCAGATTTGCAACAAATAGGATCGATAGAACGTCGTTCATTGCTACCTTCTCAAGAATGCCAAGGAGCCGCCGCTGCAGTAAATGAAGGCTGTTGATAGACATATCTTCAAGAAAGTAAAATATTTGGCAAGAAAGATATGCATTAATTTGTTTGTTCTTGAAAAGGTGATAAACTAGTGGTAATACATGATGACATGCCTAACAACATTCAAGCAGGCACCGAGTCATCTATTCTTATTGTAAACTAAGTATGTCTAGAACATTGGAGTATTTTGACATGGTCAATATTTTCTTCTGGAAGCACTGCTTGCTCAAAAACAGATTAGAATGACATGATAATTCTTGAGCTGACTCAACAAAAAGAAAGTCTCCTAAATCTTGTATTAGTAAACACTGCATGTTAAACATTTTCGATAGGACGATGCTTCTATATGCAGCATGAGAAAAAGTTGATTGCAATGGATAAATTAGTAAACACTGCATGATAAACATTTTCGATAGGATGATGCTTCTATATGTAGCATGAGAAAAAGTTGATTGCAATGGATAAATTATCTGAGTGATCACTGACACTTGTGCTGGAGATCTTCATCTGTTAATTGAGTAGGGTTTTTTGATATAGTTGCCACATCAGGGAAAGAAGCAAGAATTCTTAACTGGATCGATCCAATTTGAAGGCCACAGTTGAAGGCTACTAATAAGAACTGCTGGAAATGACATGTGCAGCTAGACGAGCTCTCATTAAATTTACAAGGTCTTAAGAGTCCTAAAGAACATTTGTGCTACGACAACAACAAAAGCATTCCTTGATGAAGATTCAACCTTGACACCAGTCGTAACTGATCACTCTTACACCCTATTAATTTCAAGTTGAATCAAATCATGAAAAGCAGTTCATGATATGTGTTAGACATATGAGAAACTACTTCAGGATGTTGTACAACAATGATCAAGTCAATCATCCTACTGATAAAAGGCACCAAATGCCACACGGAACAATGAAGAAAATATCTGCTAAACCACGATCTAGCAAGCAAGAAGTGAATCAATCCATCATTTGATAGCAAAGATCAGAAAATAGGATAGAGATCAAGTTTTCCTCTCTTTCAGTCTCTCCGAAAGCAATTGATCGGGTCTAGGTTAGGTCATTTAACACTTACCTGAAACAGACTGACGAGCTCGTTGATTTCGAAGGTGGAGGCAGCATGGAGCACCCGAAGCATGAAATGGACGGCGGGCCAGCAGGCTTCGTGGCGGCGGCAGGTCTCGTCGACGCACTCCGCCACGCCCCTGGGCAGCTCTTCCAGCCGACCGGTGTAGACGTACTGGAGCACCACCTCCAGCGCCTCGCACCCGACCTCAAATCCGGCCACCACCTCTCCGAGTTCGAGCGCCACCGCCCCCGCCGCGAATTTGTCGCGGAAGAAGGGGCTCCGCGCGGACAGCACGCAGCGGTGGACAGGCACATCGTGCGGGGAATCGCCGCCCGCGGATCGGACGGTGATGCGGGCGTCGGAGCAGAAGGCCAGGCCCGGGGTGCGGAGGAGGGATCCGAGGTGCTCCGACAGGCGGCTGAGCGCGGCCACCTCGGCGGCGACAGGCGCGACGTAGCACAGGCTGCCACCGCTAGTGATGCGGGACTCGCAGAAGGTTCCGGCAGCCTCCATGGCCAGATGGGCTTCGACGCTCGCACCGTGGCGACCAAACCAGCAGAGTCGGAAGTAGACCCCGCGCAGCTTCTCTCGTCTTTCCCTCGCCGTGTCTCCTTTTCGGGTAGCTGCTTACGTGGAATTTCTTAATTGAACGTATTTTAAAAGAAATTATCATTTTAATATACAAATATTACATAATCATAATTTTAATGGTATTAACGGTTAAATTAGTGTGGTCAATTCATCACTATTTTTGTTAATATTGAATGGATAAGTTGTATCATTTAATATCTTAATTTATTTTCACAAAAAAATAATATTGACTTATAAAAAACTCGGTATATTATTATTAACTTAGACTTAAATATTTTAGGTCAAAAATTTAGAATGAATGAAGTTAATATACTAATTATTTAATCATATTAAATCATCATAATTGGTATAAAGATCGACTTATTTAATAGAGGAAGAGTATAACATTATAATTTAATAATACATCAAAAGTGAAAAAAGACTTATATTAGCTTACGACAGATTAAGTGTATTATTCAGTACAATTCAGGTTTATAAATTAATTATTTCATCAAATTAGATCATGATGAATTAAATTAAAAAATATATTAAAGTATTTTACAAATGGATTGAAATTTATAGTTTCAGGATTTGATATATTTTAAATGCTCAACAAGTGATCTATGCACTGTCACAGACATAGAGGTATTATTGAGGGGTTTTGCTTTAACATTAAGATGCTCTCAAGAATAAATGCTTTCTGCATTAGTCTCAAGATGTCTCTATTCTTCTACATAAAATATCAGCTTCGATTTCTGTGCTCTTATCTTTTCTTTTGACAGTAAGAGAACTATTCTGAATCAAAATTTCATCCATGTTTCTATAAACTTTTCATATTTAGCCAGCCAATCCACATATTCATTGTAATCTGCTCTTTTGTTTTGCTGATCTCTTGTCTTCTGATCCATTGTAACTCAATAAAAAAAGGAAATTGTCTCTTCTAGATTTTGACGGACTGATGGTTCCTTCACATCCTTGTGAGAGATTTGTCTTGCAGCTGGAGAGGTCTACTCCTTAATATAATCATGATCTTTAAGAAGTTGAGATTTTTTTTGAGGGAGAACAAATTATGGATCAAATACCAATGGAAGTGTTACGTATATTACACAATTTTTTGCAAATCCAACACAAGAGTGCAGCTGCAATAAGTCAACAAATGGGAGTCTGAGGAGTGCTGCACAGAGTTGAAGCTTGTAAGAAAGAAAGGAGAGAATGAGATGTGCTGCAGAGAGTCGAAGCTTGCAAGAAAGAAAGGAGACACAGTCTGTGTCTCATCATCATGAAGAGCAAGCTTTATAGCACAGCTGTGTCCTAACAACACACTGAGCTGGTCATGGAGGACAGAACAAAGAAGAATGAAGCAACACTTACTGCTGCACTTCTAACTCCTGCAGTAGAAATGGAGTAAGCTTCATGGATCTGCAGGACACCAACATCTGTTTGCTGACAAGTCTTTGGACTTCAGATCAGATTTCAGAATCTGCAGGTACTCTGAGAAGACTTGTCATGTTTTAAGATGCTTCTTCTGCTGCTCCTTTTCCTGTGATGCAAAACATTACATCATATATTATATTTTTGACAAGGATTTAGCATTTTTGTTTATAAACACTGTAGGATTCACGTTAGGTACCACCAAATCCAAAGATGATGTATTTGATTCACTTAAATATACTTTAATTCTTGTTTGCATGATGAGGTGATTTTTCTTTTTTTTTTTACTTATGCCATTATTAGCTCAGACATATGAGATATTTATATAATAATGATGTATTTAACTCAAGGTTTGTCGTACCGAAACGTACCGTCCGGTACGAGCGGTACGTACCGATCCGACAGGTTATCGATTTCGACTGTTGCATTGTAGCAATATACTGTAGCACTGTACTGTAGTACTGTTACAGTGCTCGGTACACTTGGGTGTATCACTCGGTACACCCGTAACATATCGTACCGAGCCCAGATCGAAAATATCGGTATGATACGATATTACGAACTTTGATTTGACTCGTATACATTATATTGAGAATTTAAATTTATAATTTTTTTATCTTATACTTCAAAATATTAGTTTGACGCTTACTAATTTTCATAGAGCTAACAATATTGCCATGATATAAACAATATAATCTTTTGAGAAAATAAAATGAATTTGACGGTCCGAAACCTCATTCTATAAGATTTATACCTAAATAATTAGTTTAACAAACATATAATATCTGTCTTACTCTGATCCTACAAATATTTTATATCTAACTTATTTATTTGATGAAAGTATGCAAATAACCACTTTCCTAAGTTCAGCATTCAATTAATAAACATATTAGCTGGTAAAGACTTTCACTATATATAAATATTGTCATCATAAACTATAAACTTTACATCTACATCAAATGATATAATGATCATTAGCAGGTAGGTTGAGCTCTTAGCCTCTACAGGTGTGGTTAGAGCTGGGAGAAGATGCTTGTCAATGATGTCAAAACCTTTCATGAATGAATGGATCTGGCCAAACAAGAAGATAATGCTTGCACCCAACCTTCATCTACCAAGCATACATACGCATGGCTTCTAGTGGTGGGGTTCCAAGTGCTACCTAGTAGTTCTTCAGTCCCACATGAACCCTAAAATGACATGACGTGAATCAGGTGGCCCTGACGATGACAGAGACGAGAGAAGCTTTGGTACAAAAGAGAGGCATCGCTATCACTCTTTAATCTTCGTCTTCCACTTTTCCCTTTGCTGTTCTATTAATGCTTTGGTGGCGCCGAGACTGGTCCTCTCTCATGCATGTCCTACCCATTCCTCCATTGTGAAACAACAGTGCATGGATCCATTAACTTGGGTTTGGAAATATGTGGTGGTTCTAATAAAAGGTTTTGTGTCCTATTTCCATGAAGGCAGACACTTAGTGAATGCTGGACCAAAGAACCTTACTGCATGTTAGGTTTGATTGATTCAATATTGTCTTTTTTCACTTAAAAATTGGTACTTAGATTTTTTTTAATAGTATTTTAGTAGTGATATTATGCATCGCTCGATGTGTTAATAAGTCTAGTCGACACAAATAGTCGTAATGTTACTACTTATCATTGCCATCGTAAATATTTGATATAATTTATTTAAAATAAAAAAATTAGTTTTTTTTATTTAAAATAATACATTTTGTTCACTTATACTATTAAGTCATAAAGGAATAATTCATTCTCCTCAATCCCATGATCATGATGATGAGATGGTCATCAAACCCAAAACAATGAGCATCAAAAATATTTTTTTCCCAAATAAAATAATATTTTTAATTTTTAAAAGGCAACCAACAGTTGTGGTGTTATCTTTCAATTAGTGTTGGAAGAAATGTATAATTTAAGAAAATGTAAATAAAACTCTTACCGTAATCAATTCTTGAAAATGAACGCCATCTTCTTTTACCACCTTCAGATGGGCAGAAGCAACACCATGTAACCCGAGGGGCAGAAATAACACCATGTAACCTGATTTAATGATGAAATTATTTATTTTCTCCAAAGATAAATTATTCGTTCATTCATCAAAATATCGATACCGCTAATCATTTACCATTTGATTTGTGTCTTTCGCGTAACGTTCAAACCGAAAGAAAGAGAAAAACATTATCCTTATTGTTGGTGAATAGATGTACCATAGCTGATGAATCAGCACGTTTTGGTTCATTGGCCGATGTCAGAAGTTTTCCATCGTCTGATTTGATTGCTGAGGTCAAGAAGCTGATCAGGGGATCTTGTTCAGGGCGTTGGATGACGACTCTCCGCCAAGATGCTGGTCAGGGTGTCGGGGGGAGGCGACCTTTCTTGATCGAGATGATATTGTTTCGGGGATGATCGCTCTCCTGCACGGAAGGCTCCGTCAGGTTGTCATCGACTGTGGCCCCTCGACAAGTAAGTCTGTGTAGGGTTTCATTCCTCCTTTTCTCCTCCCCTTAGTCGGATGTCGATCAAGAGCTTTTATACTATTATACGAGGGTCGACCGTACACGGGTTTGGCATGACGGTTGATCCCCGAGAGGTGAGATATGATACCTTTGTGCGGTCGTCATCTCAGGATGCGCAGAACAGCACCATTTGGTGTCATCTCGAGCTTACCATGATGGGACATATCGGGTGTCTTGGCACGGTCTATGGCTCAACGAGTGGGGTTCTTCTCTTGTTGACTTGGTCGTGGCATGATGTGACGTGACATAAACCCAAAATATATCTTATCACTTATCACTTTGCTCGTGTGGACATTGACATGAACAATCTTATGTGCTAGTTTGAATCATGTTAAGCTAATTAAGAAGTTAATAATAAAATTTCATAATAATAATCAATTAAGATGAAAGTCAACAATGAGTTCATTTGCTCACTTATGAGAATCCTTATTTACAATCTAGTGATAAATATTTAATTAATCTTATTGATTGATTTATAAAATGAGAGATAAAACATCTATCAACCAATATAAGATTCAAATCCAAAATTATTAAAATCTCATGAAAATATGAGAAAAAGACATCATCTTTTGATTAAAGTGGATAGCATGAGTCTATAATTTTTATTTATTTATTTTAAGGGCATTAATTAGTTTAGTTAATTTTGATAGATTATTGTAAGATTGTAGTTAGGATCACGTCTTTGCGCTTTGATAGATTAGCCATTATATATATATAAGATATTTAAATTATTAATTTACTGCAATGTCACGTCATACAATTTTCCTAAATTGTATATTTTTCTCCATCGTTCCTTTTCCATCTCATTCTCTCTCTTTTTTACTAAAGTTATCGCCTTTGGCTCCTCTTGACTCGGATATATCCAACCAAATCCCTCGGCCGCTGTCTCTTTCTTTGCATTGGAATCTCTCCTCTCTCTCGTCTCCTCCTCCTCCTCCTCCTCGCTTCTTCCTTTGCTTTCGATTGCTTGATTGCTCTCGGGCGACTACGATGACGGATCCGGAATCCAAAAAGAACAACCATTTGCCCCCAAACCTCGTCGCGAACCTCCAGAACGTCCTCGCAGGAAGAAGGGCCGGCGGGGGAAACGGAGACGGCGGCGAAGTCGATTCCAAGCCGGCGGCCGAGGAGGACCTCCGTGTTCCGTCCTCGTCCTCCGCTCCCGCGGCTGACGCCGCCGCCGCCGCCGCCGCAGATGGATCGAAGAAACCGGTGGTCCTTGTGACCAACGCCGACGGGATCGGCTCCCCCGGCCTCACCTTTCTCGTGGAGGCCCTTGTTCGCGAGGGACAAAGCGATGTCCATGTCTGCGCCCCCGATTCGTGAGTTCTCTCGCCTCTTTCCTGCTGAATCTGTTGGATTGCGGAGCTGGGCCTCGTTCCTTTCATTCTTTTCATGAGTGCGGCTGCTTTGTTGAGTTTCTTGGTAAATATTTGTTTTCCCAATGATATATTTGGATTTTAACAAAGACGAGCTTCGTTTCTTTTATTCCTTTTTTGATTTCGACTGCGTTGTTAGGTTTCCTGGTAAGGATTTGATTTTGCGATGGATTTTCTTTAAAGGCCGATTCTTTGGGGTTTTTTTTGGTCGTGGCGCTGTGTGCAAGTTTCTGGCTCCGTTCCGTTTCTCCTTTCGGGTGGCAGATATCTTGCTATCTTGGTTATGCAAATTATTAATCTGTTTTGTTATCTCTCGTGAATGGCAATGCCTTCTTCCTTTCTTTGAGTTCTGTCTGTTCTTCTTAATTTGTTTTTGTTTTATTAAGAATAACCTAGTTATTTTATGCTGGTGTAATTTTGTTGGTTTAGCCGTGTTAGATTGCTTGAAATTTTTATATTTGTTACTTATTTGTAACGACAGTGACGTTGATAATTCTTGTTTTATTTTACGAAGAGACAAATCTGTGTCTGGTCATTCAATCACCCTTCATCAAACGGTTGCAGCAACATCTGCAGATATTAAAGGTGCCACAGCTTTTGAGATTTCGGGTAAGATCAATTTTGGATCCCTCCGGAACTCCTCCTGTTATTTCTCTCTATTCTGTTGTGTTGAAAAACATGAATTGACTTCATTGTGCTGATACTATATGGTGATACTATTGTATAATGATTTGCATCTTTAATGTCAAATTTTGACTTTCAAGAAGCACCGAGCTAAATTAGTTGTTTAGCAATTATAAAAGTCATCTTCGTGGACAGGGTCTCCTGCTGACTGCGTCTCTTTAGCTTTATCTGGTGCATTATTCTCATGGTCCAAGCCCACACTGGTAAATTTACATTCTTAAGTGTTTGTGCGGAGATAAATATGTAGATCATTTTGAATTTTTATGAATACTTAGTTCATTGTATAGGTCATCAGTGGAATTAACAAGGGTTCAAATTGTGGTCATCATGCGTAAGTATTCCACTCCCATCTTTTAACATTTCGTCATATCGTTTTAATTGTTCAAATGAGCAGAATTTGCTTTCCAGTATCGTGCTTCCTTCTGTTTGATGCTTTGTTTCCTTTTAACTATCTGGAGACCATTTTTTATCTTGTGGAATTCCATGCAGCTTCTACTCAGGTGCTGTTGCTGGTGCTAGAGAGGCTTTAGTTTGTGGAGTTCCTTCACTTGTAATTTCATTGAACTGGTAAATAATGCCTTCCCTAATAGGATGGTCAATCTTGACCAGCGATCCTTATATTTAACCCGTCGGAATTTGGTTGCTTCTGTCAGGAAGAAGGACAAGAGTCAAGAAAGCGATTTCAAGGATGCGGTTGATGTTTGTTTACCTCTGATAAATGCTGCAATCGGGGACATCGAAAAGGGGACTTTTCCAAGAAACTGTCTGCTGAACATAGAAATCCCCACAGCTCCCTCTGCCAACCAGGTTTGCTGAAGCCCAATAAAGTCTCCTTGGAGTTTGAATTCCATGAAACATTCATGCCTATATATATGCACATACTTTTAATGTGTCTACATATATTCACATACATTTGAGATCTGTTTTTTTTTTTTTTGCTTCATAGTTAAACTTGTTTTTACAGTGAATATTTTCTAACATCGTGTTGTTGCAACATTCTTTGTTTCTTTTTTTCTTCACATGGATGACGGTGCTTTTCCTTCATTCTCAAAGCCATGAAGTGCAAATACTTCATAATGCATGCCATGACTGTAAAACAAATCTTTATGGAATGGATATTCGTGCTTGTGGAATCCTTGGATGTATCTCAGTACCTTTTTTAAAGTAGTCCATTTAAAATAAGTCTAACTAAATTTGAATACTGCTGGATGGTTGGTCAATGCTTTTGATTGCTATCTTGGATGTTGACCTCTAATAACAGAAATAAAACATGACTAGATTTAGTGGCATTGATTTGTTTTCCTTGTAATAAATATGAAATTTTCTATCGACAACCCGGATGGTTGTCATTCTATCAAACACTGCATGATGATGAATAATCTTTGGTGATTTTTTTTTTGTCATACATTCTTTTTCTTTCGATATTCACCCGTGTGATACTTATGTCTATGCTAGACATTTTGTTATAAAAGAGAGGTACATTTAAGCTATGTCCTCAATTATAAAATAATTTAAAAGATTGATGGTAATTATTTTGATGTTTGTCATGTAGTATCAATGCCATTATTAAGCACATATGCCCCACCATATGCAATCTCAGAAAGTGTTTGCAAACATTATGATGATTAATTAGGATTTATGCTGACCATTAAAATTAGCAGTGACCAATTGGAAGTTGCCAGTGAGAATTTGCATTCCCTTGATGCATGCATCTTCAGGAGTCATGCCATATAATAATTGAGCAGACATCGGTAATCTGTGGGTTTTGGCTCTTGAATGGTGAACCCTGTTGATATAAAATTAATCTGTGAACCAGATTTGTTGATAGTTTGTTTTTGAAAATGCATAAGATTAACCTCAAATATTGTTCAAGAAACACTGGATTTGGTCTGAGGGTACTCAATGGATATGAACTCGAGCTTTAAGTTTTTTTTGTCAAAACTCAAACTCAAACTCAATTCGTAGTTTATGTTTTGATGTGTTAATCTGTAAAGGTGGTTGTGAGTAGGAATGGCGGGGTGATCATTTAAAGTTTATATATTGCAAGGAAGATGTTGAACAAATTAATACCATTCATCCCTATTGATTACAGGGCACTCACCTCTTTATGATGTCTTTGCTGACACATTGCAGCTTTGAGTGAAATTGCAAGGTTGTTTCTTACATGTCTGCATTCTGCCTATGGGAGTAAATAGAGTGGTCTTGGTTTATTACTCATTGCTCTGTGCTTGCATTCTGTCTAGGGTTTCGTGAACTGGATCTCCTGGGTTGAGGGTTACAATCTTTGTGTTCAGTCCAAACTAGTCAATTTTGTTCTAGGATTGGTAAAAAATGGTTGAAATAGAGAGGCATATGGTGGGTTGCATACCACCCGAAAGTGGTCGCATCCTGGTCCTTAGTCGAACTGCTATGGCAGTATACCACAACGAAAGTACTCAACGAATTATAGTTATTGTTGATTAAACAGACTATGATTCGTATAATAACATGTAGTTCATGTACTAATTCTGTTTGTTGTTATTGATATGTTTTCTTTTACACTTCTTATGTCCTGTTGTCATAAATGATAGGGCTTTAAGCTGACCAGACAGAGCCTTTGGAGATACACATCAAGCTGGCAAGCTGTCTCAGCAAATAGGCATCCTGCCGCAGGGCAGTTCATGTCCATGCACCAAAGCCTTGGTATCCAGCTTGCACAGCTTGGCCGAGATGCCTCTGCAGCGGTAAGTATATTTGCCTTTTAAATATGAACATTTCCCCCCCATTATTTCTGAAGAATTTAAACTTTCCAGGGAGCGGCCCGCCGCACTGGTGCTCAAAGGAAAATTGTAGAAATAGAATCAGTTGCAGCAGCTGGAAAATCTGAGCAGAGAGAAGTGCTGAAGAAGTATTTCCGACTAGAGGTAAGACTTTTCCTAAAATATATCTTGATGGAATTTTAGCCAATCTTACAGTAATGAGTGGTACAAATTGTTATCTATATGTTTCTGTGGATAACGACTTCTTCCAAGAGAAAGGATTGTTCATATCAGTACATGGCTAGGTTTTAGCTCAAGATCACTCAAAATTTCTCACCATGTGGCCCCTTTATGGATTTAACCCTACATCTGTGTGCTTCACAACAAATGTACCATATAAAGCAAGTGGATAAATCAATCATGCCTTTCAATTTGCAGTTTCTTGAGAAGGAGCAGGAAGCTATGGATGATGATTTTGATTTCAGAGCCCTGGAGGAGGGATTTGTAAGTATTTGTACCTCTCATTTCATAATAAAGTTTCATGCTTCAATTAGCTAACAGTTTCCTTTTTTTTTTTTGACGTGGTTTAGGTAACTGTTACTCCTTTATATTTGGAGTTGCAAGTGGAGCCCGAGATCCAAGCACTTGCTTCTGATTGGCTTGCAGCAGTTTTAAAAGGAGTCGAAGAGGCTCCTGAGGCTGATGTGTAGTTTCTAACTTGCATACTGTATGTGGTTTACGTTGATTTCCTCCCCA
The DNA here is from genome assembly GCA_001649415.1 of Musa itinerans. Taxonomy (NCBI): domain Eukaryota; kingdom Viridiplantae; phylum Streptophyta; class Magnoliopsida; order Zingiberales; family Musaceae; genus Musa; species Musa itinerans. Next base: position 79,540 of record LVTN01000694.1, on the reverse strand, counting down.
AATGGAAGGTTGTGTTAGTTCCAGTTTGTGCTGGTTTGTCATCATTTGATTCTGTTTGTTAATTGTTTGTTGTATTTGGTAGAACATGCCTGACCCATTACATCATTAACATTGGTGGCAGCATGCGGTTAAAAGTGTTTGGTTGAGATAATGAATGATACGTTCCTAATGAGGTGTGGTGGTGTTGAATTGATTTGTGTAGACTGGAGATGGCTCATTTCCTCGAATTGTATTGGTTATGAAATTTATTGTTGTATAATTAATGGATGTTCCCTTTCTGACCCAGAGAAATGTAAAGCACAAAGCGAGCCATTTGTTTTTTAATCTTGGTTTGTGAGTTCATTGGCCTCATAAAACTTCTGATTTATTCTTTCTCTGGTTTCATTATATTTGTTGTTTTTGATTCCTGTGTTTTTTGTTCCAAGATTATGATTTGACTATCAGGTCAGTTGTTACTTGTGAAATGAAATGTTTTGCTGTGAACTTGTTTCTCCCACTGACTGGGTTGCTACAAGGGTGGTTCTTTTCCACTCATGATTTATTGTTCAATTGTGATTTGCATTGTTTCCATTAAATTTCTGCCTTCTAGTTGTGTTCCAAGGTTTTTCTGACCTTTTTTTCCCCCTTCTACATCAGAGATGCACTACTTTTGACTTCACAATTTAAACATCCTCATTTTTGTTAGTTGACCTTATATGATGTTTTAAGTAGCATATGAGTAAGCTTTTGCTTTCTTATTGCAGTTGTATTCATGGTAATCTGTGGTGCATCATTTGTAGGTATTGCTGATGAGAAAAAGTGTCAACTCTGAAATAGAATAACATGGGAAATTTTATTATCTGTCATAACATGTTGACTTGCATGGGATTGTCTCTTTTTTTTTTTCCATATATTATGGTGGATCTTTCTACAATACTTGATTAGAATAATTCTTGTATACAATTTATGAATACTGAAGTCTAAATTAGTCATTTATGCACATGGGAGACAACATAATGATCGAAAATATTATTTTTAATATATATATATATATATACATATACATATATGTATATATACATATATATATACATACATATATATATACATATATATACATACATATATATACATACATATATATATATACATATATATATATATACATACATATATATATACATACATATATATATATACATATATATAATATGACGTTTACACGTAGATCGAATATAAAATTTATCACTCGTATAATAATATATTAATTAATCTAAATATCTGCAACATTTAGAGATACATTTGGAAGGTATGTTTGGAAACATTATTCCTAAAGGTACATGTTTGTAATGTTTTTATCTTAGAGAAGACATCAATGAAATAATAATTATTTTTATCTTGATTAATTTGATAATTGTGCGTAGAAACAAAAGGCTTACGTTATGTGCGTAATAATTAAAGGGCCTAAAAAAAGGCTTGTAGAGTTGAGTGAAAACGTGTGTAAGAGGCGAAAGCAACCGACCTTTCTGAAGCAGAGTGACCTCAACCGTCAATCTCCAACTTATACGAAGACTGACGGATTGGATCGCCTTGGAGCACGAGCGGGCACCCACCGAAGATTTGGATCGGTGTCACCGATTCCTAAATGCGTCGGTGTTTGCGAGTGTTGGTGGGGAAGAGCCGTCGTCTCCATGGCGGCGGCACTAGGGATGCCGCCCTTCGTTCCCGCCGCCGCCGCCGCTGCCGCGCGCTCCCTCGTTGCCCGCTCTGCAGCCCGATGGCGCGCTCCCTTCGGCCGCGCTGCCGCCCCTCGGCGATTTCAGCTTCCTTCATCTCGTCCAGGGGTTCCCCCGCCCCGTCCCCTCCACAGTTAGGATGGGTCCTTTCTCGATGCATCTTAAACCTTCTTTTTCTCCTTCTATTCGTTATTGTTTGTTGCAAACGCCTTGGTGAATGATCTGTTTCGGCTTAATACCTCGTGGCTCTTGGAAGATGATCGACGATCGGCACCCGTTCAGCCATTCTTGATGTTCTTGTGGTGGTGAAGGAATTTTATTTGGCTTGCTCGAGTACATTAGTATATCTCGAGGATGTCTGGGAAGATGCTTCGGCATATCGTTTCCATCCATATCCTGGGTGGACATTGTTCTCGACTTAGTGCCGAACGTGTGATTTTTGGGATTCTGGATTTGTATACTTCCACATGTGTTTGCATCTATGGTGGTTTCGAGAGCATCTACTGAGATGCCTATGTTATTCGGCTCAAGTTGCTATGAATTTTAAGATCCAATCACTAAATTTATGATCTGATCCACAACATCTTGCAGGAAGCTGTGTACCCTAGTCACTCAGGGTTGTGGCTCACGTGATCAAATGAAATGACGTATTGCTAACTAGATGTAGATCTGGTTGACGTTCCAAGCTATGATTGATTTTTACTTGATGAGGGTAATATTCAGGGTTTGTTGTTTAGTGTTTGATGAGGACCTCAGTGATTCACATAATGGCAGAGGATTGTGTTGAGGCACCCTGGCAATCCCACATCAAGAAGTGTAAAAACGTATTCTCTTGTATGTGTTACTTGAGTGGCCTAGGCTCGAGAATGTTTGGCTGTGCTTGGATTTTCTTTTACATAAAGGTTCTTGGGTGAGTAAAACATCGGTCTTTACGGAAGGGCCAGCTATATAATTATGGAATCTTTGGTATTGTAAATTTCGACATCTTTCATGTGCACATTCCAGGTAAGGTTAAAGGCTAAAGACTTGTGTCCTCAAAATAAGTACAGATGTCAAACCCATTTTGTCTTCATCGGTTCACTATATGGTGTCTATCTTCTTCTTTTGACTGAAAGACAGTAAATATTGAAAGGAATTTTAAAAAAATATTACTAAATGATGTCTGGATTCAGTTAAACATATTTATAACCTAAGAATGATATTACCTTAACTTGTTTCTGACAGTTTGTTATTGCTTCATTTCAGATTTTGCTAGTAGAGATGCCAAAATCCAAGCACCTGAGGACCAGTCTGAAATCATCTTTTTAGGCACAGGAACAAGTGAAGGGATTCCTCGAGTGAGCTGCCTCACAAATCAGTCAAAAACATGTAAGGTAAGATTGTAACTCTCTAGCTTTCTGAATAGAGTTTGCCGGGTGCTCCGAAGAGTTTCCATTACTGTATGGTTCAGTATGGTGTCAACTTCAGCGATGATTGCATTTTTCAGGTTTGCTCAAAAGCAATTGAGCCAGGAAACAAGAACAGGAGACTTAATACAAGCATCCTTATACGCTATGTCAATTCTGTGGGAAGATTTAACATTCTTGTAGATGCTGGCAAGTATGCATCAAATTTAACTATGTTTTCTCTCATGTATGCATCAAATTTAACTATGTTTTCTCTCACATGCAAAGTTGGACCCATATACATTCATTTGAAGCATGTTCCGATCTGCTTCTAACTGAATTCATCTATCCTCTAGTATCATTTGTTATATCGTCCCTTAATGCTTCTCCACCAACTTCTCTCCTTTCTGCAAGTTGAGATACTCTGCAGTTACAGTATTTTGAATATTTATTTCTACATAGGTCTTTAATCTTTTCAGTGACCGACCATCATATATTGGATATTGTAACCAGCTTGACATATAGCATAGAATTTGACAAGTTTGCTGTTTAAGAATGCAGACAGACATAGTAAAAGATACAACTCTTAGATCTGCATTGCACATAAAAGCTGGCATCAATATATTTTTTCATGTAAGCAAAACTAGCTTTATACTTATAGGTCTTACATCGTAATTGTAAATGCAGGTTTTTCTACCACAGTGCTCTTCGATGGTTTCCTGCATACGGGTAACGGTTTCTTGCCACCTTTTTATTTAGTGTTTGGCATATTTATAATTTTTTTAATATTCTACATAAGTTTGACTTTGTGATCATGAAAATAACAAAAAGATGTTCATGGACCCCGGTTACTGTATGTCTCATTTGTTGCTTGACAAGAATGACAATGAAGTGGGTGCCTAAAGTTTCTATAAAAGAGATCATTTGTGGTTTGTGGCAGGCTGTATGCAAGTATCTGTTTTTCATTTCTCTTTTATTGTCTCAAAAATTAGAAGAAATTTCTGGTGACCAGGATTGTTATCATTTCTCAGAACAAAAAGGGATGGTAAGGTTCCCACCAATGCTGTATCTAGGCTTAATTCATAAATAATGCTAGTCAAATTTCAATTGATAACCAATAATCAGTGTTACTGTAATCTTCACAAAGTTTCTATAATGAACTAGCTTTCCTGATTTGGCTGGAACCTGACTAACCTCTAGTGTTTACCTGACTAGATTGGATAAATATCATGACCAAGGCTTTCATTAAGTATTTTTCTTTGTGTTATATGATAGTTTAAATGCACTTTCATGTTACTTTCAGTCCCTTAAACATGATATACCAAATAGCCTGTGCATGATAAAGTTCTTGTTTGATGATTGATCTCAAACATTTCCCCTTTTATGAATCATACCTTTTAAGTTGCATCTGAGGATTGTGATGCATTGGAAAGTGCCACACAATTTTTTTATTAGCCAATCACAACTGAGAATATTATTTTTTATCAGCAGATATATTGTTGATAGTGAAATTTTTTACATGCTCTATGTTATTTTACATCATCTTACTGGTGCTTCTCAACTCTTTTTTAGTTGGTAAAATTTGCATTAATTTTTTTTTCTGCTAGATACATGTTATCCTATTAATTAAGTTGTGCTGGAAGCAATAATTAAACATGTATCTATTACTGTATTCACTATCTTTAACATGCTTCTAATTCTAATTTTTATATTTGCTATCTCTAGAATGTTTCTGGTTTTAATTATTTAATTCACTATTCTTTGTCAGGCTGCGAAATATCGATGCAGTCATTATCACCCATTCTCATGCAGATGCGATTGGAGGTATCTACCTCGTATCAGAATTCTTTCTACTATTGATAATAATTCTGAATCATGGTCATTGCTAGTATTGCATGATGATCTGAAGAACTTTACTAGTTTATTTTTAGTTTGGATTCTAAATTTCTGGGAAATGCCAGTATATTATTACTTTTACCATATTATCTACCAGCAGTAATATGTGATCGTGTTTTATACTTTTATTGGTATGGTTTTGTTAGATAGCGATAGAAATTTTATCATGTATGGCAGCAAAATTTTTTAATATTACAACAAGAAAAACTAGGAAAAATATTTATGCTGAATCTCTTAGTTTCTCCTCTTATTAGTAGGTTCTTAAATTCTCTGGTTAGACTTATTTTCTTCCATGGTTCGTCTTATCAGTCCGTACCAATGTATCAATCAGCTATCGATATGGTACATACTACATATTAAGCTATACTGATGTACCGACACAGGGTACAGTGGGACATGCCAATATACTGATATGTACCACCTGCATCGGTCCCCTATCAGACCGGTATGTACCACTCATACCAAGTGGTATGCTATAGTACATCGAACCTTATTTCATCCAATTATCTATTTTATTGATCATATGATGATTAATACTCATTTCTGATGGCTGACCAGTGTGGTTTGTGTAGACCTTGATGCATGTATAGATGGATGAATAATTTGTCAGTGTTAGCATAAGTACAGATTCTAATCCATCCTGCTTCATTTCCAACTTGTTCTCATGGATTATAGCTGTCAAGCAGCATTCAAATTTTAAGATATAGAAGAATCTTTCATTTATTACTCTTCAGCTATGTTTGGCCAAAAAAAAAAGGAAATTTAATCAGTGTCCAATCCATGAATTAATGTTCTAACATCGTATTATTTTCATGTAATTATTCTACCAGCCTGTCCAATTTTTTCAAGACCCCCTTTATTTCTTTTTTTGATATCTGATCCCCCTCCCATTCTATTTCATAAGTTAGAGCATAACTTGTTCAAGAAAAAAATTGTTTTAGCAAAAGAATATACATAATTCTTGTGTAATAACTGAGATGCAGAGCTAGGAATGTATGAACATATTATAATGGTTCCATAATTTATCAATTCTTGAATCTCTGATATTTGGGTCTTGATCAGAGTTGCTGACATTATAACATAAAGTGGTTGGTCAAGCAAATCAGGGGAAGTTCAAAGCCTACAGGCACAAATAATTGGTTATATACCTGTAAAATATTCTAGTATGAGAAGAATGCTTTTTCCTGAAGGAACCTTGTCACTAGTACTAGTTGAAGTGGATTTTCAGTATGAAATATGATACTCACCATCCTTGTTCAGGTAATTTTGCTCCACATATGAACATGAATTATCGAAATAGGATTTCTCAGTCCAATGGGGTTCTCTTTTCTTCTATTTGCGAACAATAGTGGCATAAAACATCATCAGGTTCTTTAACATTGTTATGGTCATCACAACTACACCTCTTGGAGATGTCCTCCACAAGGAAACTATTTTGTAGGTCTTTACAAGTTTGCCTAACTTTTGACAAGTGGAATTTGTATAATTGTTCAAGTGATGATTGTGGAGTTCAATTCGCTTTTTCTGCTTGTGCACAAGAGTGGGTGTGTTTTGAGTAATTGGATGAGAGAGTGAGAGATCAGTTCTCCTTTGACTGAATGCAGTGATTCTTGATGTAGGGCTTGATGATCTTCGAGATTGGACAAACAACGTCCAACCATTCATCCCAATTTATGTGGCACAACGTGATTTTGAGGTATGAAACAGTAGCTTGGCTCTGTACACACGCATGGACTTCACAAATTATTCATGGCATATTGTCATGGTCATCCTTTTTTTTTTCTTACAGAATGTCATTCCTTTATGGTAAATTTGAATTTGGTAAGATTTGCAAATCATTAAAACTTCCTACCTCCTCTCACTTCCATTCAGCAAGTTCCATCTTATTTTGGAGATTACAACAGACCTGGTATTGCTGGAGGTTAATATTATACTTAAAAGCAAGGATGATTGGCATGATGGTAGTTCTGTAGCAATTTTTTCATTCATGAAAAAAATGAGAAGAAACTGATATTGCGGTTGTTATGCTGATTTATTATTATCCTTTTTCCTCTACAAATTTTATTATACTGTTCTACAGAATAGGAAATGTTGCAACCTATCTTCACTAGTTCTTATTTGAAAAGATGTTTTAAGTAACAATTTTAATCGATAATATTAGTCAATTTTAGTTTTTACCAAGGTATGCAATTTCGAATAATACCGCCCGGTACGTCAGGTTACCGGTACACAGACCGCCCATTATCGGGTCGGGTAGTACGTACTGGTTTTGACTGTAGCACTGCACTGTACTATATATATATATATATATATATATCGGTATACCGCTCGGTATACAGTTTTGTACCGTACTGAACGAACGTCGAAACTCCGGTATGGTACGAAATTGCATACCTTGGTTTTTACCATAGTTCAAGTGATTTTCTCTTCCGATATATGTCTTCATATAGGTGGCCCTACATCCCCTCTATGGTAAAGCTTTTCTGTTTCTGTAGAGAACCACAAAATTTGAGTTAATAAAATATCTAAGATTCTTAATATGGATTTCTTGCATTTGTTTTAGGTGATGAAGAAGACACATTATTATATAGTGGATACAAGTGTAATTGTTCCTGGCGCTGCTGTGTCAGAGTTGCAGTTCAGTGTGATAAAGGAGGAACCGTTTGTTATTCATGATCTTAAGGTCAGTCGATTCAAGTACCATTCCAATGAGTTTTTTTTTAAAATTTATGAAAATTAAGTTTTAGGATGTTAAACTATTGCAATTTTCCTGATTATCATATGATGCTTTTGTTTGGCCTTCTGTTGTACCATATATGCCTCTGATCTAGGACACATACTAAAACTCAAACTTCAAAGTTATCATGACTTCTCTTCATGTGAAATAATGTTTTTTTGCCAAGTTTTCAGTTCTCTTGACCAAGTATTAACCGGTCCACAGGTCCAACCAAGTATTAGTATCAGAACATATAGTTCAATAATGGTACAATAACCCCATTCATTTTTTATTATTTTGTGAAATGATACCGATTTTACTGGTCAATACTGTCCACTACACCATTAATATCCCGGTCAAGCAGGTTACCAGAACTGGTACCAGACAAAGATTTAAATCCTTGTTTCTTGCACTAGCAGGAATTTGGATTAAATAAGCTATTGAAACTTCTCAATACTTGCTACAGGATTATACAACTACTTTGATCCTTATTCTGAACATACAGTATGCGCCTTTAGTTTTTTGGTTAAGCAATAGAACCTTGTGCTTTTCTTCAGAAAACCTAATCAAGGGCTAGAATATTTTTCTTTGTGGAAATTGTTGTACCCTAGTTTATTTCCATAATACATAGCTTTGTCCTGGGTCACTTAGATTATAAATGTAGCTCTATAGTCAGTTTTTCTATAGACTGTAAAACTTGGGACTTATACATTTTACAGGAGTGTTATGATGTGGAATTATGTATTTATGTTCTTGCTACACTTGGTAAAGTTTCTAGACAATTTGCTTGGTGATTGACTAGTCTGCTTTAGGTTACTCCTTTACCTGTCTGGCATGGGCATGGATACCGTTCTCTAGGATTTCGTTTTGGTGATATCTGTTATATAAGGTAAGTACTTGCTTCCTGTATCTTGGGTTTGGATGCAACTTTACTCGGCTGAGTTTTTCGTGTGCCCAGTGACGTCAGTGACATACCAGAAGAGACTTACATGCTCCTTAAAGACTGCAATCTTCTAATCTTGGTACAGTATCTTTTCTGCTTGGATAAATTTTGCTTTATATGCTTCTTTTCTTCAAAGGTTATTACGTCAGAAATATTGTTCAGGATGCACTAAGACCAGATCGTTCGTCTTCAACACACTTCGGATTACCAAGGGTAAGTGATATCATTTTTTGCTTTGTTTTGTTTATATCAGTGCTGAAGTTCAATCAAGTTGTGAACTTTGTTTACTTCATTGTTGAATAGGCTCTTGAGGAAGTACGCAAAATTCAACCAAGGAGAACACTTTTTACTGGTATGTGACAACCTTAGGGAAAAGATTTTAGTGCAATAGTATGCTTTTCTTGATCTCATCCTGCTAAAGGGGGATGAGAGCATGTTAGTACAAAAAAAGGTTCATTATTGAGCATGACAAAATATAGAAATAACAAATGTTATTTGAGATGGCGGATATCAAAAAGGCAAAGGTACCATAGTGAAGTTACTCTATGGTTTGTGATAGCTTCTAATATAAGTTAAGGGAAGAGTGTCGATTTAGGTAAGGCATAGATGCATGAAAAATGCAGGCTAGAAGCTTTAGTAAAGAATAATAAGACCAAAGAAACATGGAGGAGTTGCTTTCACTAATAATTAATAAAATCATGCACATAAGGTTGTATAGAGGTACTCCTTGGTTTCAATGAGGTTGCTCCTTCGCAGTCTAAGACTCCAAATGAATCTGTCAAAACAATTACGATAAGTGAAGTTATTGAAACAATTAAGATGAGGTTAATGTAGCTATCTAGCATATGAAATAAGTTTACAGATCTAGCAGTATACAGATTAATTGAGAAGCATTTGTCTGCTAGAGTATGACGTGAAAATCTGGAGAAATAAAATGTCAATTCCAGAAATACGAACAGACATGTCTGTCATAGATCAACAAAATGCCATTTACTCAGGCCTTAATGTCTCTGTCATATTTAAGTTTTTTGTGTTCTTTTCCCATCTTTTCATTTGACTGCAAGCTTGTTGGCTTTTACTAAATTTGTGTTTTTCTATAGATACGGGTTGCTTCACAGCCTATGTTTTTCTATCTAATAGTCTTCTTGGAATTTCTTTTATCATCAATTCTTCTATGATCTAGAAAAGGAATCAAGAATTTTTTGTCATCTTCATAAAAACATCATCCATACGTTTGTTACAAAGCCTATGAATGTATTATCATCAAGTATTTGTTGCACAAGATGATTTAAATTATTTGGAAAGTCGAACTATAAACCTCTGATATGTAGATTTTTGCATCAAGTATTTGTTGCACAAGATGATTTAAACTATAAACCTCTGATATGTAGATTTTTTTTTTTTTTATCACAAGGAATGATGCACTTGATGGACCATGATGAGATAAATGAAGAGCTTGCCAAGTTGCTGGAGTCAGAGGGTCTGGATGTCCAATTAAGCTATGATGGCCTCCGCGTCCCTGTAAACCTCTAAGTCTGTGATATTTTTAATCTAAATATTCTTTCTCTTAATCCAATCTCATTTATCTGAAGCCCAAAAGGTTCTCCAGTAATGGTGGCCTTCTCAGTGTATCCTGGCGGTGCCATGCAACATTACAGAGATTGTTTCAAACCAGTCTGGGATGTGTCTCCTCTCAGCATATAATGGTGGAAAAGGATTTGAAATGTGGTTTCTGGTATTCAAATTGCTTGGATTATTAGCATCCAAACTAAAATTATTAAAGATTCCGAGTTTACGAATTTTGGTTCTCTGAATTTGGAGATCTTTTGCTTCCACACTACCACATAACAAAATTTTTCCGTAGTCTCTGGGAGCAAGTAAAACAATTTGTTTGTTTCCTTCATGCACTTTGGTATAAATCTCCTGCCCCTGAGTCAAAGAATAACGCAACAGATTCTGGATTCAACAGATTCTCTTTATTTTTGTTGCCGAAAGGTGCATTCTGCTGCTGATTCAGGTATTTTTGGTTTGAGCGCAAGTTCCATCTGTCAATCAGGCACTTTTTTGCCAACTATGTGCATCCTTCAAACTTATTTATCCTCGTTGCCGTCTAGAGAGTTGAATTCTCATAATTTTGCCAACTAAACAAGTTCATCGGATTAGATCGCGTTCGCAAACGCTTCGGACCTCCGATCTTGTCGTCCTCATCTCCGGCCGATTCGCCCCGCTTTGCCCTCGCACGCCTTCCAAAGATCACTCACCTCTTCAAACGCGATCGATCGTCCGGAGCCTCTTTCTCTCTCGCTTTCACTGAGTCTTGGGTTTTCCTCTCTCTCGGTGTCACGAACCCTTCCTATGTTCCCGATCCAGGTGAACGACGCCACCATGATGCCCTTCTCTGCATCGGCCGGAGATAGTCTCGACGAAGCCGTGGGCTACCTTGAGGCCCGCTCGCCGCCTCATAACCACCCACTTCACCGAAGTCAGATTCCTCTCTGCCTCCTCGAAGTTTTCTTCCAACGGTCCGTCGAAGATCGACGGGTATTTTATTCTAGTCTGGTCTTTTATTCTTCTGTACACCGCATTCTTTGATTTGTTTCTGATGGTTGAGAATTGTCTTTGGCCTACTTGTCTGGTGGGCGATGTCTTCTGAGGATGATGGTATACAGCGAAGATGGCGTTGGTGAACTGCGAGCTCTTGCTGAAGAGCTTGATTAGTACCTATCGAGCTTTGCTACTTTGCATTCTGTAAATGTTCCTCTGATAGCATTGCTGCTTCTTGGGAAATTGAATCAAATGACCAGGTGGTGTCTCTCTTGTGGAGCTGACACTCCCAATACTCCTCCAGAGATGGCAGATCTGTCAGGCTGTGTCCTTGTTGTGTCAAAGTTGATTGCAAAGATCAAGCCTCGGTAACTCATATTTCTTATTACCTTTACTTCATTTGATTATTTAGCATCTGTGCTATCTGTAACTCATCTTTCTTATTACCTTTACTTCATTTGATTATTTAGCATCTGTGCTATCTGGAGTGACACAAATCCCAGCTTTAACTCAAAATATTTTTGGATGAGCAGCAAGAGGTTTGAACGAGTATTCTTCATTCCTCGAGTAATTCCGATGGTATAAAAAGCATGTGTAGGCATCTAGGAAGTGTAATACATCATGTAATACATCTACATGGATCTTTCCTACCATCCCGGTTCATTTTGGGTTATATTGTTAGTCAACTTAATGACTTTTGTATCCCTTTTCTGTTGTTTTGAATAAATTTTTCTCAAGTCTTTCTATTCTCGCACGTCTAATCCTAATTAATTCATGTTGTCTAAGTAAATCGACTATAAGTCGGCTTTGGACATGCTTATGCCATTTTAATTGGTTTCCCTTATTTCATCTTCTGCTGGGGCTACACAATTGTTCATGAATATATATGTTTCTTATACCATCTTTTCTCATATTCTTGATTATCTATACCAGTATTCTGATCTTGTCACTTTTAACTTTTCATGCATGTTGGTTTCTGACTATCTCACATTTCAATGAACAAAACATGACCAACCTTACAATTGTTTTAGAAAAGCTTCCTCTTAATCCACATTATCATATAAAACTCTAGTGGTGCTTCCTCACACTATTCATATTATTTAACGCTTTGGATAATATCTCGATAAATCTTTTCTTCCTTCTAAGTTATACATCCTGACCAGCTGTTCTAACTTTGTATGTATCCCTGATACTGGTGTCAAACTGACAAATCTGATTCTCTGGTGTTATATATGAGCAGTCTTCATGAGAAGATTTCAGGAAGTATGATGATATTCTATTTTTTCTTTCCATATTTTCTACTGGTATCACATTGCTGGCACTAAAGGTGCACTATTTGTACTTGTAACAGGTTTCTTGGATTAATAATGATGAATGCTGATAGACTCTTATTAGAGTCAATGCAGATAGAAATGATGAATGCTGGAGTGGATTTCTACTGGACTGCGATGGCTCTTTTGATGCTTTGTCTGGCTGTGCAGGTATCAGTTACACCTTGTGGGATGGTAAACAGTGGCCAGCAGCTGTGAGCTCTGCATGCAGAAAGACAATACCACCAATTCAATCTGAGGGGGCTGCTATTCTTACTGGACTGCAAGCTGCAAAGGGGAGGGGCAAATTCAGATCAGGATCAGATCCGATGGTCTAAACCTTGTTCACATGACTGGTCATCAGCCTGTCACTCGAAATCTTTGGTGAATGATATTAAAACTTTGGTTGCTCGATTCAATTTAGCTGAATTTAGGCATGTATCTAGAGAGAAACTTACTGCAGTATATAACATGGAAAACCTTGGCCGCAGTTTTGTTTTAACTGGTTCCAAGTTATTTAAGAAATAGAAGTTTTCCTTTTTCCAAAAAATACAAAACAGGTTTCTTGGATCGACTGCTGTTGGAAACGAAAGATAAACAAGGTCTGTTTCTTCGGAATTCTGATTCTACACTCTACATGCTTGGTTTGTAGATAGATGTAGTACTCTATTTTCCTTTCTTTTCTTTTGTTCAGATGCAATGTTTTGTTCTTTGTAGCTTTTACATTTACTTGTTTGGTATTGAACTTGGCTGCATCAATTGATTTATGGTCAGCGTTCTTCATAAAATATATGACATGTTCTACCATTTTGTATGTTTTGTAGAGACCGCTTAGCAATGTGCAGCTATAGTAACTCAATGGTGGTATTTACAAGAGCCACACTGTTATATTATCATAGTTATACAACACTATAGTCAATCAATCTTGTATGGTGAAATGCCAGTGTTTACTGTTCATTCGCAAAAGCAATACATCTGAGTTGTATTGTTGTTTCTTAGTACTGCCATCTATCATAACCTGTGACCACACCTGAAGTATATTATGGTTGTTTCATGCTAGGTTTTGAACCATGCGCTGCTTAAGGAAGGATTCAACCAGCGACAGGATCAAGCAATCTTTGGAATGGCCAAACTGCAGCAGAGGTGAGTAGTGATCAGTCTGCACATTAATGCATCTTCTTCCAAGTTCACAACATATTTGATGGCAGTGGCTGTGTATAAAGAAATGTAGATAGATGCTGACCTTTCAGTTCTTTTCTATACTGCACAAGTTTTGGAAACTGCTCTTAGGATGATGACCTTCCCAATTCATTCCATACTGCATTCTTGTCTTTCCTTAACGAGTCAGGACATTACTACGCATTTCTCTTACTCTGCTTATAGGAGGGGTTGACCGGAGTTGGCCCGCCATGGCCTCTGGATGTCTGGCCAATGATGAGGCAGGTAATTAGGCAAGGATGGAAGACGGGAGTCGGTATGGTTATTGCAGCATAACAAACAAGGAAGCGTGGGCACGTGTACGACGAATGGTCCTTCTTAACCTCCTCCGGACGCACCCCGGATCAAGATTCAAAATAGCAAGGTAACAACCCACGCACAACCACGACTCTTTCCCCTCTCTCTCTCTCTTCTCTCTCTCTCTCACAGTCATCACCCTCTCTCCTCCGAGATTTATTCTGTTGTGATATCGTCCTCGTCCCTTTCCTTGAGAACCGCTCCCCCTCCGCTTCCAAACCTCTCCTTCTTCTCCGCCTGCTTTCCGTTCATGGGCTCGCTTTGCTGCCCGCCACCCCACCATCCGCCCCGCCCTACGACCCTGCCGACCGATCCGATCGTTGCCAAGAATCGCCGCACTAACAACCATCACAGCAACAACAACCAAAATATCCTCCTCCTCCTCTTCCTCCTCTTCCTCGTCCTCCGGGTGGTGGGTGCGTGTGCCACCTTCAACGCCACACCCCTCGATCCTATCATGACCTCCGCCACCACATCCAATACAACTGCCACCAACACCAGCGCCAGCAGCAGCAGCAACAATAAGAGCTCCTCCTCCCAGCCCGCCGCTAACTCCGCCTGCGCAGCCTGCAAATACCAGCGCCGCAAGTGCAAACCCGACTGCCTCCTCGCTCCTTACTTCCCCGCCAACCAGCAGCAGAAGTTCCTCAACGCTCACCGTCTCTTCGGCGTCAGTAACATCGTCAAGATCATACGCGACCTCGACCCCTTCCAGCGCAACGAGGCCATGAGCACCATCATCTACCAGTCCGACATGCGCGCCCATGATCCCGTCGGCGGCTGCTACAGATACATCCGTGATCTCGAGCGCCAGATCGATCACGACTCTACAGAACTCTCGTTCGTGCTTAGACAGCTTGCACTCTGTCGTGCGCACACAGCTCAGACCATTACACCAGGAATTCCTACCCTCGCACCTGATCTGGATGTAAACCCTAATTTGCTTCTTACTACACCCGCCGATGACACCGAGAATGTGATATATGATGCCAACCTTTTCCCTTCAATGAATCAGCCGCAAGACCAGCAGCAGTACTACAATTACCTCTGCTATGACAGTGGCATTTCTAGAGATCCAAACAACGATCCGAATGCCAGTAGTAACAGCAACAGTGTTAACAACAATGTTTTGAGTCTACAGATACAACAACATCATCATCATCATCATCATCATCATCCGCAATCAGTGGTGCAGGATGAGGATGTTAAGCCTCTGGTAGATATGTTTGAGATTAGGCAGACATTGATAGGAGGGGATGATGAGGGAGATTCTAGAATCAATACTACTAACGAGGTCGGGCCTCTGCATTGCAGGTAATGATTATAGTCTTAGTTTTGTTTTTATCCATGAATCTTTATGTTTTCGAATGAAGTGATGAAGGAACAGTTAGATAAATTCTTAATTAGGGAGTGTTATTTCAATTCAAAGCTTTATTCCAATTCAAAGCATTAGATAAATACCGGAACTATATGTTTTAATTAAGAATGGTATTTTATATTAATCATATGGTCTTCTTGAGTCACTCTTGTTTATCTCCTCTCCCCTAAGTCATGCTAATTTTTCTTTTGCACTTTTATTTGATTTCTTAACAGTAATTGAAAACTATTACTATTTTTATTCAAACGTATCAGCATTTCAGGATTTTGTAGTTTGCTTGTTATACTGTGATTATTATCATTGTTGTGGCAAATAAGGAGTGCTTTCAATAAGAACTGTGGTGAGTGTGGCTTGTCATTAGCCCATTTTCACCCTTTGCCCTTTGTCCTATTGTGTTCACAAATTTTTAGGTTTTCGTTCAAATGTTCTTCATGTAAAGTTTAAGATGTGACTTTATTGCACTTGGTTGTTTCAGTGATCATCACAACAAAAAATCCATTTATGGTTTTTGCCCTCTCTGAAAAGAATCATTACTTAAAGCTATGAGCATCTAAGCCTACATAGCCTTCTTTTTATGTCCCAACCTGATGTGCAGCATATGCTGTCTTGTAACTGCTCTGATTTTAATATGGAAACATTTATTTGATTTCACAGCACAAATTTGGAGCTTAGAGATGAGACTAATCAAGTGGAACACACGCAGGAACATGATCTGAAAGGTGCTGCATCCTTATTTACCCTAACCAATTGTACTTCCTCAGGTTCATAATTCCCTTTTCTTGCTTACTTCTCCTTTTTGTTTGATTTTTTATTTTACCTAAAATTCGACGATAGCCCTTTTTTATTTTGTAATTTCGCTGTTATGTTCTCGGCGGACATAGAATTAATTGAAAGGATGTGTGACAGGACGTACAAGCCATAACCTGTATATGGAGGTGTTTTTGTCTGAGAAATCCACTCTTTGATTGAAGATGATAGCTTTCAAGTTCCCTTTTTTCTCTCTATGGAACTACTTACCATATGGATATTAGTGATTGGGATTTTGTTCCTCATTGTGCAAAGTTTTATGTTGACCATTTTTGTTTTCTTTACAACATGTTCAGTTTGGTAAGGTTCTTGTAGCCATCAGTAAAACTAATCGAAACTCACTGATTTTTCTGGGCTTTTCTTGTGCTATTTGAAACCTTAATAAGATTTACGGGCAAGACTTCCAAGGATGAATTAATGTTTGTACTATGGATGGACTCATTTGTTTGGAAGAAACAAGTTTAGTGAACTACTTGCATTCAACAGAATCAAGAATATGTGCATAATATTGAGCAAATGCATATTAAAATGCAAATGCTCAAAGACAGCAAATCTGTTTCTCTTATGTGTCTGTGCACTTGAAACATTCTGTTTACACACTCACCTTGGGTTGTCCGTCACCAAATATGATTGGGTCCTTTGCACTAGAAATGATCAAAGCGATCAAGAGAAAATTCACATTAATGCATTGCTACTAAGTGGGAATTACAATTTCTGATGCTGTTTAAATTTAATCTGATCAAATGCGTGTGCTTTTACAGGTGGTACAAGATTTCTCCATTTTATGATGCATTTTTGTCGAAAAGTACTATCAATGGGCAATTTTCATTAGGATCAAATGATGTTGCTCATCATATTGCCCATTCTTGTGTGCCAATGGATACTTAAAACAAAAAAACACAAAAAAAACAAAGTGTTTGAACTATAAATATCAAAATTGGATTAGATATCGATCAAGTGTTTTTTAACCTCGACAGGCCGTGGAAACTATCAAGCTGGAGTGTGCTCGCTCGATGGATGGATCTTGCAGTCAAGTTTCTGCCTCTGAAGGCTCACTAGATCACCATTTGATCTAATGGTTAATAGGTAAGTTTATTATTTTTAAAATAAAAATATAATTATATATATATATTATGCAAATAATATTATACAAATAAATTTATATATAAATTAAATAAGAGAATGATAATGGGACAAGATGATATATGTCGAGGGGATGAAAAAGTAATAAAATAATAAAAATTTCTTTCATCTTTACGAAAAAGAAAGATAAATATTTTTTTAAAAAAATGCCAACATCTTTGATGATGAATAAAGAATCAAGAATTTTTTTAATCGTTCTAACAATCTAATTAATGAACTGAACAAATAATTGTTTTGATTCTTGGTTTTTCCTATTATTAGTGTTGGTTTATATTAGTAAGGTATGAGTGTAACATTTTGGTACAATTTGGTTTAGTGTTAAAATGAGTAAATTAAGTTGTCGTAGCTAAATGTAACCCTTATTTTTATTATTTATTTTTCATGTGGTACCAATCTCAAGATCCCAAGACACCAAATAATTATAATTCAAAGCAAGCCAATTTGATTGTAGCCTACAACATACCATCGTCTCGAGACAATCTCAACATTATTCCACCATAGTATTTGTAAGGGG
The DNA here is from genome assembly GCA_001649415.1 of Musa itinerans. Lineage (NCBI taxonomy): Eukaryota > Viridiplantae > Streptophyta > Magnoliopsida > Zingiberales > Musaceae > Musa > Musa itinerans. The sequence goes on along the minus strand of LVTN01000694.1, from coordinate 61,674 downwards.
AAATCATATTAGTTAATCCAATGCAGTGTTAGTATTCGAAATGTCGAGCTTTCTATTTGCACTAAAACCAATGTCAAAAGAAGTTTTCTGACATGATTTTATTAATACTTAAGTTGGTCATTGAGAACTTAGCGAATATAGTGTTTTTAGAAAGAGAGCTCCCCGATATAACTCAAGAGTTAGTTTTTATACTTGGTCAACGGAAGAGATAGCCTACAACTACCCCAACATCCTCCTTTGACATTTTATCCACACGAGTGATAGGGGATAGATAGGCTAGAATGACCTCCCTTGGACTACTGTCCACGAGGATAGACAGGTGGAAGGTAATTGAGACATTTTCCTTTCACGTTAACCTTTACATGATAATTAGATGTCGAATAATAATTGGTTGTCAATATGTTCCCTATCCCCCTTAAGGCATGCTTCGGGGTCCTTGTTAAAGAGATTCATAATGTAATGTTCAATTAATTCGATAGACCCATTGTCAATGTATTTATTTGTAGCGTAAAGGAGACACCTATAGGCGCGGGTCGATTTTCTCTAACTCACACATCTCGGGCACATTTAACTAATTTCTCTTGACGCATATCGGATTTCTCGACTCACACACCTCAAGCACATTTTGCTCTGTGTTTCCGTCGTAGCGGGTTTATCTTTTATCCATCACGATGGGTTTCAAGTCCTCCCTCCATCGTAAAGGATTTCAAAGTCCTTCTTCCACCATAGTGGATTTTATGTCCTTCCTTCGCTATGGCAGATTTTGGATCCTCCTTTTGTTGTAACATATTTCAAAGTCCTTATTCCACCATTGCGGGTTTCAGATCCTTTTACTATTGGCATCTCCTAAGAATTGCCCTCGAAGGAACACTTGTCTAGATAGTGTAAAGAGAAAGATCGATGTCCTAATTACTGGAGGAGAGAAATTAACATCCTTCTTATAAATCCCCCTCCCCTTATAGAGCTGAACTCAATCTTTTGCATGAGCCTCTATAGCCCGAAGTCTTCATAGCCTCGGGAGCTCTTAGCCTCGACCCTAGGGCTTCCTTAGGACCATCTCCCATCTCACCTTAGTTCCTGGCAAGGCAAGTCGATCTTTCAGTCCCTCATCCTGATGTCAGTTCTGCTCTTCTATCTTAGGTCGGGATATCTCTCATCTCTCATTTAAATTCTTTCTGATCTTATAGTCGTCAGTCAGTCAAGGTTTGTGCTCCATCTTTAGATAGTTTGAGGTTTGAGGAGGTTGTGTCATCTTCATTGGAGAAGATATCTCCCATAAACCTGAGAGTTCTTTAGGACTTAAGAGTCCATGAGAAGTTCTCATTATTGTCATTCAGTAGTGAGTGCACCTCTTTTGGATCACCTGCAAACTAGGTATTGTACCCCGGTCAAGTTTGATCTGCAAGTTACTCGATCTGGTCAGGGCATTTCGACCCTGCTTCCGAATCTTTCTATTTATCTTGTGATGCCTTTGAGGTGGGCCTTCATATTTCCCTCCACCCAATGATAATATCCTACCTCGAATGGTGGGAGGTATCACCTTTTCAAATGACGCTTAACTCGCGATGCTATCTGATAGTATTCATCGGAGAATACCAATGTGTCGATATTTCTCTGATCCGTTCCTTTTTTGTCGCTTATTTTTAGTTATGTAAGGGGAGAAGTGGCTACTACTTAGTCGCTCAGGGGGGTTTCAACGTTAGTGATGCCCCCTTCCAACAATAAGGGTTGGAATGAGTGCTTCTTCATCGTGAGTTCAAGACCAGGGATTCAACATCACTTAGTCAGCATATTACATTGATAACACCCCTCTTGTCTTGTTGGATGAAGAGATGGGTCAAATGCTTCGATTGAGATATATATTCTTTTCCTCTAAGGTAGTCCGGAAGATGGATTGGGAATGGTTTATCAACATAGGTCTCATCCTTGCTCCTCAAGATATGACCCGAACCTCCTATTACTTTAATTGACCATTCTTTTTAACTTTCAACTATGTGATTTAGATCCTCTATAGGCATGAATCTACATGCTCTAAAAAGAAAAGGAGTCTAGCTCTTCATCGGGCACAACGAAGCCCCGTTTAGCCCTAATAGTCACCCGTGAGTTGTCAGTAAAGGCATTGGATCCACCTCCGTCTGGTTGGTATGACAGTAGTAACTAACCAAAAAAGAAACACAAGGTTATAATAAAGAAGACCCTACACCTTCAATAGGGTGACACGCCCAAAGAATCAAGTCAGGAGATGGAGCCTTCCTCGACTGTAGCACCAGTGCTCCTAGGAGGTCGAAGTTCTAAGTTGGGCTCGACGAAAAAATGGAGCAAGCCATGATCAATTTTGGACATGTGCAAGGGATAGCCCCTACCCTTTATGGTCTTGTAGATGGCGAATCTAGTAAACTCGACCCTGGACACAACATTGTAGCTCTGGTGGTAAGGTTTGAATCAGATGCAAAAGGTGTGGGGTGAAGGCACAATTGTGAAGTAGTACTGCCATGGGTCCCTATGCTCGAGGATGGCGAAATAGCTCTACTGCTCCCTCTTTAAGGTCCTGATTGACACCTACTACCAAAATGAAATAATGATAAGTTAGGCTATGACTAGCTCTTTTAACTTCACCTTGCTAACTCGTTCATCTTTGATTCACAGAATCACCACTATGTGACGACTCTTATTAATCGTGTTTGAGATGCTAGCATTGTTATTCACCAGCAGTCTATTGAGGTTGATAACTTCTGGGCTGTGGTCGTGGAGCTAAAGAAGGGAGGAGTCTCTTCTGCTGTTATCAAGGTGAAGGCTCGAGCGATTGAACTATTGTGTCAACTAGAGGACGGGGAGCATGGCCTGGCTAGCCTTGCCTAGCAACTGAAGGAGATCCGAGACCACAATCAGGCAATAGAGGATGAGCTATTGCAACTTACCCGAGAGCTAAGAATGATGAAGACATGCAACTCGGAGTTCACCGAGGAGGTTATGATGACCACTAAGGAGGTTCGCAATCTAAAGGAAGCGTTGAAGGGTGAGCAAAACTGAATATTAGAGTATCAAGATGTCACGAACGGTCGTCGCGCACCCGCAAGAACTCCATTCAACGAACCGTTCGTCGCTCACTCCTACATGTACTGCTGCTTGGCAACCTATTTTGTCTTAGTTTCGGGTCATTTTGCTTGTAAAAAATGTAAGTTCGAACAAGCTGCAGCGTTACAAAGCGATCACTCACCGAGCCGAGCAAAACAGCCCCAAAACAGCTCCATTTTCGCATGCCGCGGGCTGATTTCTGGAATCTGCCTTCGCTCACCAAAACGTCAGCCATCTCAGCCCCTTGGAACCACCCGAGTGGCACAGGGCTGGATGAGGCTTCGGATATATACCGGGCGTTGAACACTCTTTCGCAAGTTCACACGTTGCCTTGACGGGAACTTGTTGTCGCGCCCGGGACCAGGTGAGCAGTTGTTTGTGGGCTTGTAGCTGTTCGTTCAACCTTCTAAAGCCCTTGTTTTCTCCCTCTCCCTCTTTTCTCTTATGCACACAAGGTGCTCGCTGAATTGCTTGTAAAGCTTCCTCTTTTCGCGAGACGTCGGGACTTGTCCGTCGCTCGTTCTTTCGAACTAATCAACTTTCTCTTTTTACAGGTCCTTCGGGACCTGCGAGAGGTTACAAGTGGGTTGATCTTTGCGGACGCAAATCGCAAGGGCGAAGCGCGACTTAGGCAACGCAAGCTAAGCTCGCATTTCGGCCGCAAAGGTGCCTCATGCCTTAGGCAATTCCAACTAAGGCCGTGACAAAGAGGAAGCGGTTATTGACTACACAACATCCATCAGGTTTCAGAGGGGTTTGGAGAGGATGGAGTGGGTTTCATACTAGTTTAGGCATCAAATCACTATAGCTTGTTTCAAGGCAAGGTATCCTAAGCTAGAGCTCAAGAAGGATCCATTCACGGATTACCTTAAGGAACAGAAAATCCTTATGGTGGCTAAGGTGCTCTTCGACGACAACACCGACTCATCTCCTCGCCCTGCCACCTAAATTGCTACCTTTAGTTGTCGAACTCTCCCTCTTTTGTTTTTAGTCATCGGGTTAGTTTGCTTGACTCGTTCCTCCTGTCCACCTCATCAGCATTTTATGTTTATAAGTCGGGGCTTAATCTTAAATGTAGAAGCCCAACCTGGTAGATGTAATTACTTTTGGAAGTATTGGAATTATTTTTTCTTACTTCACAACTGGCACTTTAAAGATACATCTTACGATCGATACCCCAAGCCTCGTGGGCCAACATCCGATGCTTTGGGGTAACCCTTCCCAGCCTACAACATCCGAGGCCTTATAAGTAAAACTTCTTTAAATTTACGATGTGTCATGTTCTCGGTAATGTCACACCCTCTGTTGTCCTGAGACGGTATGTTCCACCCCAGACGACTTCGATGACTTGATAAGGTTCATCCTATTTTGACACTAGCTTCCCTCGGGATCTCGTTGGGTCACTAACCTTGGCCCTTTGGAGCACCAGGTCCCCTAGTCCAACCCCCCGAGGCCAACTCCTCGGTCATAGAGCTTGACCATTGCCCTTTTATATCTCAGTGCTCATAGGTGTGCTTCAGCTCTAACTTCACTGATCAAGTCGAAGTCAGGCTCAAGGTCCATCTTCAAAGATTTCTTTGTTAAAACTCTCAACACGAGGTGTCGGGAAGACTATTTCGGGTGATAGGATAGCTTCAGTGTCAAACGCTAAGCCGAATGACAATTCTCCCGAGTCAGTCTTGGGTGTTAACTAAGAGGCCCATAAAATGATTGACAGCTTGTCCACCCAGATGCCCTTTGCTCCAACAACCCTCTTATTTAATCTTTCGAATATGGCTTGATTGGTAGCCTCGGCAAGACCATCGGTTTAAGGATGAGCCATCGAGCTGAACCTTAGCTAAATATCATAGGACTAACAAAACTTCCTAAACTTCATGTTGTTACATTGAGTCCTGTTGTCGGTGGTGAGGGCATTCAGGATTCCGAATCGAGTAATGATATTTTTTTCATATAAATCCCTTGACTTCGTGAAGTAGTATACTCCCGCAATGAGGAGCCTCTACTAGCCCGAAGCTAATGAAAATTGTCTAACGAGGTCCATACCTTACTAGGCAAAGGGTCATGCACAGTCAATTGAGCTCAGGGGGACCATCGGTTGGTGTTGTATCCAAGCAAACTTCTAAACTGGTGGCACCTCTTGACGTAGGCGATTGTGTTCTTACACAACATCGACCAATAAAACCCTTGCCAAAAAACCTTAAACATGAGGGTTTGCCCACCTATGTGCTCCCCACAAATACCTTCATGCTTCTTAGTGAGCACCCATTTGGCTTCTTGCGGTGTTATACATCTAAGAAAGGGTTAGCCAAGGACCTATGATATAGATGGTCATTAAATATGTAATATCATGCTTAATGGTACATGACTCTTCGGGCCACTGTAGGGTTAGTGGGAAGTGTCCCGTCTTTTTTGTAGCGTATGATCTCGTTTATCTAGCTTGGTTCCCCCTTAATCATGGCCATATTGTGCCTTTCGATAGTTCAAGTCGGTATTGTCTCGACTATTATCCAACCTTCTTCCGGAGCTTGGGTGGAGGATAACATGGCTAGTGCATCAACCTAAGCATTTTCTACGTGAGGGACCTGTAACACGTTGAGTCAGGAGAAGCTGTGAGCTAACCGTCGCACCTCGGCAAGATATTTCACCATGGTCATGTCTCAAGCTTTGTAACTCCCTTTTACTTGGTTCATAATCAGTTGTAAATTATTAAACACTGTCAAGTCCTATACTTAGAGTTCTTAAGCGAGTTAGAGCCCTAAGAGAAGTGCTTCATATTTGGTATCATTATTGGAGATCTTGAACTTGAACCAAAGAGTTTATTCATACATTTACTTGTTTGGACCTTTTAGGATAAGTCCGACGTCGTCCCTTTCTAAGGTGGCAGAACCATCCGATAGGGCATATTTTGGGCCTAAGACAAGTGACAATCAACTCTACACGCCAGGTCAGAATCCGTACCAAGGCACTACTTGGCCCATGTACCACCACGCCAACCCGAGAATCTACCAGGGAACACTCCACATGCCAAGTCAAAATCTATACCGAGATGTTGTTCAACATGTCCCATCCCGAGAGCTCGGGACAGTAACGTTTGATGCTGCTCCACGCGTCTTGAGATAGCGGCCGATCAGAAGCGTCATCCCTCGAGGATCAGCATGCAACTGACCCTCAAACAATGGTATAAAAGCCCCTGGCCGGCATCCAGCCAGGGAAATAAGGAGGCAAAAAAAATAATTGAACATCTCCCCCACTGACTTACTCGTCGAAGGGGCCAAAGTCGGGAATCACCCGACGAAGGCCATTTTTGCAGGGTAGCGGCCACCCACAACCTGCGAGTATCCCAATTGACGTCCCCACGGCGAGCCATCAACCAGCACTCGGACCGAGGAACGTTGATCAGCACCCCGTCGCGAGGGCCCGACCGACCTCGGCATCCAGCTCAACCGACAGGAGACTCCCGACATCGACCCGTGGACTAAGCTGTGCTGACTCACCAGCCACGACATATTTGTTCACTAACATCCCCCATTGACTTGCTCGTCAGAGGGGCTAAAGTCGGGAATCACCTGACGAAGGCCATTTTTGCAGGGTAGCGGCCACCCACGACTCGCGAGCGTCCCAACCTCGGAAGTCACCGACCGACATCCCCACGACGAGCCATCAACCAGCACCCGAACCGAGGAACGCTAATCAACACCCTATCGCGAGGGCCCGATCGACCTCGGTATCCAGCTCAACCGAAAGGAGACTCCCGACATCGACCCGTGGACCAAGCCGTGCTGACTCACCAGCCACGACACATTTGTTCACTAACATGAACCAGAGAGCTTATTCATACACTTACTTGTTTGGACCTTTTAGGATAAGTCCAACGTCGTCCCTTTCTAAGGTGGCGGAACCATCTACGAACAAGTCCATGCCGAGAGGTTGTGACCATCGACCTTGACTTCAGGTGATGGGGCTAGCTTCGATATGAAATTTGCCAACATCTAAGTCTTTATGGCAACCCACGATACGCATCAGATATCAAACTCGCCTAGCTCTATCGACCACCTCAGCAACCATCACGAAACGTTAAATCGAGAAATGACCTACTTGCGTGGTTGGTTAGTGATTGCCTATATGGGGTGCACTTGTAAATAGAGATAAAGCTTCATTACTGGTAATATTAGCATAAATGTCAACCTCTCGATGGAGGAGTATCGCTCATCGGGTTCCTTTAGTATATGACTGATATAATAAATAAGTTTTTGAACTCTCGAGTCAACTTGCATTAATATTGAGTTGATAATCTACTCGGTGGTAGTGAGATAAAGGCTTAGAGCTTCACTCAAAATGGAGGAGGGGAGCAGTGGCAACCGGGCAAGGTGGTACTTTAACTCCTCAAATGCCTCATGACACTTCTCAATCCACATGAAACCGTTGGGTTCTTGAACGCCCAAAAGAATGGTAGGCACTTATTGAACTGGGATATGAACCTGTCAAGTATTGCTATTCGCCCTATTAGTTGTTGTACTTTATTCACCGATCAAGGTGGATGCATCTCCAATATGACGTGAACCTTCTCGGGGTTTGCATCTATCCCCGTCTTGTGAATAATGAACACATTTGGACGGGTTGAGGCGCATGTTGAATTTATTCAAAACCTAAAATGTCCCGGCCAAGTCTACTAGATGTGAGTTAGCTATTCTGCTTTTGACTATCATGTTGTCTATATACATCCTTATGTCTCTCCCGATCTGGTGCTTAAATATCTTATTTACCATCATTTGGTATGTTGCCCTCACATTTTTTAATTCAAATGATATGACTCTATAACAATATACACCTCGATATGTGATAAAAGAATTGTATTCTCGATCCTATGGTATCATTCTTATTTGCTTATATCTCGAGAATGCATCTATGAAGGTGAGGAACTTGTGGCTCGAGATAGCATCAACTAGTTGATCGATTCGAGGGAGAGGGTAGTTGTCATTCGAACACGTTTTGTTGAGATCGGTATAGTTAAAACACATTCTTTAATTTCCATTAAACTTTTTAACCAATACAACATTAGCAAGCCATTGGGGGTACTGTACCTTGACAATAAATCATGCTCTCGGTAGCTTATCTACTTTATCACTAATTGCCTACTAGTGTTCAGAAGCAAACTTATGAGGCTTTTGCTTCATAAGTCGAGCCTCGGGGGAGATGTTCAAGTGGTGTTGGGCCACATATGGGTCTATTCCTAGCATATCTCTCGGTGACCATTCAAACACCTCGATGTTCTCCTTGAGAAAGTTGATGAGCTACACTCGCTTCTTCTTGTAAAGTGTCACCCCAACCTTGACGACCCAATCAGGATAAGCCTTGTCTAAAGGTGTCTCAACTAATGGCTTCATTGGCTCCCGATGTGGGGGGAAGTTGTCAAAATTCTAAGGGTCCAACGATGGTGCCTCGGACTGAGTCTTTTTCAGTAATGAGACTATCATTAGATAGCACTGGCAAGACTCCTTTGGATTGCTTCTCAACTCCCTAACACAGGTCCTTCTTAGGAATTTCATCACTATGTGGTAGGTCGACACTATAATCTTCAGCCCATTTAGTGTAATTTAACTTATAATCGTATTGTAGTATGGTTCATTGTCATTTTAGAGTATGGTTCATCATCGAATGTGATATGCAGGCTCATGGTCCCAAGAGGGGAGATGGAGTCATTAGTGAATCCCATCAATGAAGATGTTATAGGAGTGAGATTGTTTGCCGAGAGCCTAAGTTTTTAAAAAGCATCAAAGTAGAGGATGTCGACAAAGCTACCTGTGTTGATCATGACCCTCTTTACTCAAGTATTATCATCCCTATGGAGACTATCAGGGCATCGTTATAATTTGGGTCGAGGTACTCCATCTCTTCTTCCTTATAGATTATTTTCGAGTCATCTTCTAACCTCAAGTACTTCTCGATGATGGCTTGGGTGTAGGCTTTGCGACCCGAGAAGCTGTCTCCTCCCGAGGTAGGTCTATGACATTGATATGTCTTTTCACCAAACCCGGGCCTCCGAATAAGCCTCCCAAGTTGCCCTTAATGATGAGTTCCTTGATTTGTTCATTTAAATCATGACAGTCCTCCGTGTCATGACCATAATCGTAGTGGAAACAACAGTAATTAGATTTGTCCCTCCTCTCTAATAGTGTCTTCATCGGTTAAGGGTCTTTCAAGAACTTTTTTTTTTTTTTTATAAGAAGACCTCGGTTCTCATCATGTTCAGAGGAATCCACTTGGACCTTAGGCGAGGTTGCTCGAGTTGGTCATGTTTTCTTTGCCGTGGTGACCTCAGGGTCGAAGCTGACGGTGGTCACTCCTGTCGTGGCCTTTTGCACATCTCCTAGCACTTACTTGAGACCATTGCCTATAAGGATATGTATCGGTTGGCCCTCTAGAGGATCTCGTGTACCATCGCTAATGACATCTCCACCAATGATCAGAAAAGGCAAGAGAGCTTAAGCTCCATCATAAAGGCTTGAATCACTAGTGATGAATGGGCTTCTTGCATGCCTTAGATTTTGTCAATGAATCGAGCAAAGAAGTCGGAGGGTATCTCTTCCTCCCCTTGCCTAAGTCCAAGCAGCATCGTTGGCCTTAGGCATACATTTTCGAGAAAGTAGAGCTCAAACTCTTTTACAACTGAGCAAAGGAGCTGATTGAGAGTGGGTTCAATCGAGTGTATCATTCTCCGGCCGGGCCTCTCGGCATTGTCAAAAATATACAACACATTAGAGCGTTTGAGATGAAATAAAAAGACCTTTAGGCGCGGAAGGCAACAATGTGCTCTATTAGGTCGGTACTGCCATCAAAGGCCTCTGGGGATAGGAGGCAAAAATTTATTGATATTGATTCCTCTTAGATGTTATGAGTGAATGAGGACCGACCTGATGTGGGATCAATCTAAGCTCTCCTATCTAGATTGTTAGAACTCTCACCGCATCTCATCTAAACATTGGTTCACTTGCCATAGTTGGATCCTCATGGAGTCATATATCAAATATGTCGATCAAGTCTCGAATTCGGGCAGAGCAACACAATGGTGCGACAGTGCATTAAACTCCATGGAGTATGGCACTCCTTTAACTGGTAGTTTCATAGGTCTTAGGTGATCTTAAGATGGTAGCATCGCATTGGTTGGGGGGATTACGATAGGTGTTTGTGCTAGTGGCAGTTGAGGTGTTGATTGTAGTTGAGATAGTAGCTTCACTTGTTAGGCTAGCTGAGGTAGGAGTGGAGCGATGGCCTACATCATGTCTGTGAACATCTGCATGTAATGAGTGAGGTTCAAAAACACCTTAGTGAGGATGAGTAGGTGGCTCGAGTTCGTCTCTGGAGGTGAGAGGCTTGGGTCATTGAACAAACGTTAGTACCGCGCAGACGTTTTGTACCGAAGTGGATGTATCCACATATGGAAATAATAGCAGTTGTTCCCTTGAGTAGAAGTGCTATGGATTGGAAGCATAGGTCCTCGCTAGAGCATCCATTAAGAGGATTGATGGGTGGACGTTCCTATAATATTAAACCCTCATAGCACCAAAATGTTAGGGGAAATCATCGTCGACATCTAAGTTAACTCAACATGGCCCAAACCCAAAGGCATAAGAGTATCTAAAGTAGCTTTGAGGTGGCTCTAAGGTGAAAGCGTTGAGCTCTCGGGGCGTCACCTCTACTAAGATTGATGTTGGGAGTAGTTTTCAAACTCGATCCCACTAATGCTTAAGTTAGTTATCGATGAGACTTAATGAATATGAGTCTTTTCGGAAACAGAGCTCCCTAACATAGTATTGAGGGTTAACTTTTATATATAATCCATGAAGGGGACATCTTGTAATTGCCCTAATATTCCCCTTTGACGTTTTATCCATATGGGGGATAGAAGGGAGGTAAGCCCGAATCGCCTCCCTTAGACTATTGCCCACGTGGGCAAATAGGCGAACGGTGATTGAGACATTTTCCTTTTATACCAATCTTTATTTAGTGACTATATACCAAATGATGATTGACCGTTAATATGTTTTCTGTTACTATTATATTGATATTAATATGGTCTAAAGATCATTGACATGACGGGTCGAATCTGGTTAACGATAAGCCCTAAATTTTCAAGCTTTTCACTTCCCTTTTTCATTAATATCTGCATTATCATCGCCCATAATGGTAACATCATATAACATTAGACAACACTGTTCCATTGATCGATAGTTACTGTTGGGTCCACAGGTAGGACCGAGGTGCCAATCATGGGAGGCCTTCTTTTGGTGTCACTTCACTTTGCCAAGACATGCAAGCGGTGATATCCCACTGACCGTGGGGCCCTTACCAAAAATATTATCTCTGAGAAGAACATGTAGGAAGAGAGAACTTTGGGGTGGGTTTTTTGGTAAGGAATTGGAGGAGGTAAAGAAACTAAATCGTTTGTGGTGGCACAAACTCAAACCTAACTCGAGTCGGTCTTTGTTTCTTATGGTGGTTTCCACTTGCCACCACTGCCCTGCATCCCCCTCGCCCTTGCAAATGCATTGCCCTCTAATTAATTATATACTTTTATTGAGTTATGATTTCTTTTTAGTAGCAAAAAAGAAAGTTTGAAAAGATGATAATGAAACTATTGAGATAGATAATTAGCATAAGCAATTAGTTACTAAGTGATAGGAAATCTACAATTAGTTAGTCATCACCCACCACATCAATATCACGAAAGATCCATGGGAGAAAAAAAAGGCACCGACAACTCAATATCCTCTTGCTTATGTGGATAGGAGTCTAAGAAATAACTCAAGTTAGTTACGAATTGCTTCTCTTGTGAAATATTCATAGAAATATTTTCGAAAGCCCAAGAGGCAGTTCGAATCAATTATAAAGTATATCCCTGTTTTTATAAGAATATTTTCGAAAGTCTAATGGGCGGCTCGGGTCAATTATGAACTAACTCCCATATAGAATCTTTATGAGATATTCCTTCTCTCCAAGATTAAGTATAAAAATACACCTTTAGCTCCAGATAGAGACACACTAAAATCGAGAACATATATCTGCAAAAGTTGATCAAGGGACTAATCTTAACGTCGAAGAGACCAACTCGGGAAGTTTATCTTAACTTTGGTCTTTGTGCAGGTAACATCTCGGGAACATAGTACTTTCATCTTGAGAGGAGATACTTTTCATCTCAGATAATTTTATACATACGAATTAAGACTATGTATGGTTTATAAGAACATCATTAATATTTTTCATCAATACTAAGTATGTATATATATGAATGATAGACAGATGAGTAGGGTTGCAACTTATTGAATAAATGTAATTTAATCTAAAGACTTGCATTAAAAACTTCAAATATTTTCTCATTTAAATAGTTGTGATTATTTTACAAGGAGAATATATCTCAAATTAAAAGATTTAAAAATTTCTAACGTAAATAACAAAAATGGGAGGATTTATGGATAAAATCAAAAGAATTTATGGATGATGTATAACAATTTTAATTTTTTGTAAAAAATAGTTTCATTATTACTTTAATCATGTATAAGTACGGATGATGTTGCCAAAAAAAATCAAAAATCTTATAATCAATAGTCAAGATTTTTATTAGTTAAATTGGCTTAGTTATTTGAAATATTCAAAAAAATATCAGAATTATTTCGAACATTTAACTTATGATAAATAAATAAATAAATAAAATTTAAGGTTTTAGTAATTAATTTAAGAATTCCAAAGATTTATAGAAACCCCTTAATGTCCATATTGCCGCCCACACAACATCCTTTGCCATAAGTAGCTTACTTTTTGAGATCTTGACCTTTTTACCCAATGCAAGCGGAACTCTACTTTTCCTCATTTACTCTATATTCTGATCGGTCCGTCGACATACCCCTCTCTTCTTCGCCGTGGCCGCCTTCGTCTCCTTCTCTCTAGCATCCGTCTCGCAAGGAAGCCTCCCTCGACGATCTTGTCTCCTCCCAATCGCAGCCAATCCCTCGTCGGTATCGTCTTCCTTTCTTCCCTTCCCCCCTCCCAATTCGACTTTCTTGGTTCTTTCCCATTTCGTTTCCACCGTTTTTGATGCATGCATCAACCCGGTGAGGCCCGATCCAACTGTCATGTAGTTTGTGCATTCTTTTTTATTTACTGCTTGTTTGCTTAGAGATTTATTTTCGACTCCCTTTCTTTCGGATGATGCCGATGTTTGTTCAAGATTACTGTCGGATTTCTTTCCAACACCTCCTCGGGATCTCGTTTGGGTAGCGTTTGATTGGTACTCTCTTATTGTCTTATGCATTAATCGTCGGTTTGTCTCTACCGGTGGATTCGTCTTGCTTATACACAGATGATATTTCTTGCTCGGTCGATTTAAATCGACATCTCAGGTACATGTAGGTGATTTCAGCTTTTGCTTAATGGGCCTTCGTGCCTGAATAACCAAACCTGGGAGAGGTCTTTTGTTGGTGATGTTTCGTCTTTTGATCTTAATCAAATCAAATATAGATATATCCACTAGCTTTGTGTTCCCATGGCGTTTGTCTAGTATATCTACTTCGTGTTGTTTTTTGGGATCGAAATCAAATATAGATAAATCTTGTGTTCTTCACAGTGATTCTAGTAACTTCGATGTTCTGTTGACGGTTATTATACTTCATCTTGGAAATTGTTCGGGTCGAAAATAGAAATATTGATCCACTTGATACCTGCAATTCTGTATGTAACAGGAGAGAAACAATGGACCACTTGAACGTAAAGTTCTTAGCAATTTTCTGATCTGTGAGCTACAAACTTAAGCGAGTCTTGATCTGTTGGGTCAAGGTGTCTTGTCTACTGGGTGTGATGGTCAAGAAGATGCCAGATGAACCAATCATGGATATTTGTGTCTATTCTTATTGTGGTCCTTGGTGCATGTCTTTTGTTTTCCAGTTGTGTAACCCCTAAACTAGAAAACAGTGCTTATATTTGCTTTTGAAATTTCATTTGCAGTTAACAGATATTCATTTTGTAGTAGTTTGTTGTTAGCTTCCAGCCTAAGAGCCTTGTACATGGGAGTACTCTGGCTGAACAAGTTATTGAAATTAAAAAAAAAATACAAGGCAACTCCTTGGTGTTGAACTCTATTTCATGTAATCAAGAATCAAGAAATTATTGTGATTCTGATAAAGTTATAGAAGCTTTATTCACTACTTCCTTTACTCTCACTTACATATTTTGGTGATGTCCTAATTCCTATATATATTTTTTAAATTTTAAAAGCCATCTATCTTATGGCTACCAATGTCTCTTTTTCTTGCTTAAACTGAATTGTATTGTTGTCTACGGTATTTGAGGGAGCAAGCTCTTCATAAATTCATTTATAGAACCTATTGTTGGCTATAGTTTCCAAATCAAGCAAAGTGGAAATGGAAGCATAATACTTTTTACAGGGTAATCTCTAATGCAGATCAGTTACTATTTTGTCCTTTAACAGAAATGGATGATGATTGTTGTTCTACCCAACTTATTGACGGAGACGGAGTGTTCAATGCTGCTGGCCTTGAACATTTTATGAAAACAGTGAAGCTGGCTGAATGTGGCTTATCCTATGCCGTGGTCTCTATAATGGGCCCACAAAGCAGTGGTATGTGTATGAGTTACTTGAACTATTACTATTGCTTTTTTATTTGCTGCCCCATGATTACTTTTATACTGTTTTGTTGCTGCTTGGGGTAGTCTTTTTAGCTTTCATGATGCTGTTGGCCTCCTTGCATCTTTTTTGGTCTGGATAGAGCTGATTATATCATAGATAGTATTCTTGGTGGCCAATGTTTCTTGTAGACCAGATATATTGATAGTGACCAAGCTTGATTTTCGGAGATCTAGTAGGTGACATTTGTTTAAAGATATATGTTGTGCAATAGAACACTTGATGATTGAAATTCAGAGGCATGTTCAAGTTATTATATTTTGAAGAGAGCCTCATATCAGTTAAATATTGGCATGACTACATATATGTTTTCCAGATTAGTAAAAAAGAGAGGCCCTCAATCTGAACTTGGGATTTAGGACATGAGTGTAGTTGTTAACTCAGATCACATTCCTTTTTGATTCCATAACCATTCAGTGAAGTCAAATATTATCATTAAAAGTGTCCTTAGGTTAACGTAATATTTTATTTTATTTTCATGTCTTCACATAAAGCCTAAAAATTGAAGGCAAGCATAGCTGATATCACATGGTACATAATGATAACATGTACAATATCTATCATTATTTTGTTTTATATTACTTATTGTGGTGTTTTTGGACTGAGGAATGGATTTCTATCTGAAATATTAGGATTTATTCTAAATTATGAAGCATCAGTGGATTTAGATTAGTTGGGAGCATTTGAAGATTGACTCTAGGGACCATCAATCCTGACTATCCCCATGTTCTTTGTCAATTTAATGTTTTCGATCACACACTGGCAGATCCTGGCATATCTAGTCCAATCTTGTTTAACTTCAGGACCTTGGTTGCACAAACATTTGAGATTGTGGAATTCAAATCTGGTTATGCCCAGACATGCTTTTTGATTGGGTTCAGTTGACTTCATAAAAGATGATTTCATAGTGTGAGAGTAAAATTTTTAGGTTTAACATTTTCTTATGGTACACACTACTTAAACTTTTGCAATCAATCTTCTTTTTTGGTAGACATTTATATGATGAGACACTTTACCTTAATTAGAAGCGTGTTTTTTTTCCTATGTTCAGGTGTCCTACTATCACTTGTGTCGCTTATTTCACATTTTTACTCCTTGTACCATAATGCTTCAGGGTTGCACTAGTTAAATCAAGTCATTTGCTTCTGTACATTGCTCATTGCCAGAAGAATACTTCTTTCAAAACTCCAGAAATTTATGCATTGTTTTAAGTAAATAAGGTGCATGTGTCATCATAGTACATAGTGTATATATACATACATACATACATACATACATACATACATACATATATATAACTTTTATGTATAGTACTTGCTGATAAAAATTCTTCATAAACCTCTATTTCTGTGATAGGGAAGAGTACACTTTTGAACCATTTATTTGGCACCAACTTCAGGGAGATGGATGCTTTCATGGGAAGGCAAGTTATTGGATTGTCACCCATAAACTTCATTGGTGTCTCTATTGCTTCTACTTTTTCATTTGATTTTGGCTTAATAATGTCTTTTTTATATTAGGTCGCAAACCACAAAGGGCATTTGGTTGGCTGAGTGTGCTGGAATTGAACCATGCACAATCGTTATGGATTTGGAGGGTACTGATGGAAGAGAGCGTGGAGAGGTATCTATTCAGTATATGATATTGTATTCATGGTAGAGATCTTTTATACACAGAATTGCACATTTTATCTTGGGAGATTTTAAATTATACCCAAGCTATTTACCCATTGTTGACAAGATCAAGCCTTTTCTTAAAGAAGAAACATTTTGGCAAGTTGAAGAAAACATCAATAGTTAGGGCATGTGAAATGATATATGCACCTTCAGTACTTGCAAGGCTTAACAAAGAATGACATGATTGGATGAAAAATTTGACATAGTCAACAACCACATTTCATGGATTGGCATAAACTTCAGCATTATGCGGCAACCTTCTGTTGGATTCTAAGATTCAGTATCACTCTTGAAGAAATAAGTGAGCATGATATCACAAAGCATTAAAAATCACGGATGTTAGATGAAGTTGGTTATGCATTGTATGCTTTTTTTTGCAAAGAAGCTTTAATGTTTGGATCAGACTGGTTCTTTGTCTTTTTGAATTTGAATTGTGAAGAATTAGGGCCAATTATCATTCTAACATATTTTATGTTTGCGTGGTCTGGGCTCTAGAGGCTCTGGGCAATGTAAACAACATGGATCAGATGGTTTCATTCCATGATCAGATAGTACCCTGTTTGTTCAAGGAACTATAAAGTTATTTTAAGAATTTTGTTTTCAATTAGATCTGATTGACGTGATTTAAATTTCATCTACACTTCAGCTTTGATATTACAATCTTATTGCTTGCCAACCACTTCTCAGTGGCTACAATTTTTTACTTTATGTTTTCCTACATGGAGAGAAGACTTCAGGACTGAAATTAGCTCAATGGTCATGCCATACAAAGTGGTATAGGCAGTAATGTTTATGGAAAAAAGTGGAAAATGATGAGGGAAATATAAAGAATTATATTGAGATAATAATAGGAAAAAAGCATTAGGCCTTTTCTTATTGCAAATACTATCATTTTTACTTGTCCCAGGAGTTCTTAGACAAGCTTCTTTTAAATCCTTCCAGTTCCTCTGCTGTTATTCCCCCTAATCATACCCCAATTAAGACAAAGAGATTTACCAATGCAATGTAGCCAATGAAAACTAGGAAAAAATACTAGTTATCTACTGCTAACTCCAATCAGGAGCCAAAATAGGATTCTTAGGAAAAACAAAAGAGGAAAGCTGGTGTCTGTATTGCTGCTTAGTGAGTGTAGATTATATAACTAATATTTAGGATTCTTGCATCCTTAATGAGTGTAGATTATATAACTAATATTTAGGATTATTGAATCACGTTCAGCTTACCAACCAAAACTTGGGTTGCCGGAATCTTCTAAAATCCTCTTATATTACTTAATTTACAATAAAAGAGAATTATTATTTTAGATTAGGTTGTTGCATCCTTTTTTTTTTTTTGGGTGCTCTTTGCAACCTTGATTCTTGACTGCAAAACACCTGATAGCAACTCTACTGAGTAGCTGTACTGAGGAAAAAAGTGAGAGAGAGGACTTTGTACCATAATCTTGAATGGTCTCCTTGGTCAACCACGTAGCGAAATTGTTGTTTTCCAAGTCAAGTTTTAAGTAATAAATTCAAAATCTCTCAGGACAGGTATGGAGCTTTAGCTAACCTACAATGGCTGGAACATTTACTTTAGTGCTCAGACGTGTAGCGAAATTGTTGTTTTCCAAGTCAAGTTTTAAGTAATAAATTCAAAATCTCTCAGGATAACCTACAATGGCTGGAACATTTACTTTAGTGCTCAGACGTGTGCATCCATAGCCTCTTTTTCATTTGTTCTTATTAGTTGCAAGACCCGCTATAAGAATTTAAGCTTTAAGATCTTTCTCAAATGTAGTCCATTTAACCATGAGCTAAAGTTTAAATAATTAAGATGCTGCATCTCATGTGTAATTTTAACTGAGATTAAGAAATGTATTTTCAGACTTTTGTGTATAGTCATAATCCCAAACTAGAATGGCCTATTGGATTGTAAAATTTAGAAACTCTGTCATTTGGTTTGATTCATAAGTTAAGCCATTTAAGTTTTAAAAACCTTGAAATAACCTTAACTTTATATTTTTTATTGTATATATTTTAAATTGTGCCAAGGATATTTAAATCTTTTTGTATAAGAATAAGCGAAGAAAACCTATTATATTAATTGCTCTCTTGTGCCCCAATGTATCTACTCTCTTGTCGTTATCCTTATCATCCTCTTTCATTATATTATAAAAATATATTTATAATATCATCTAAATATTTTATAATTTTAACATATATTATTTTTATTTACCTTTTTATTTAAATATTGAACACACGGTATGATTAGTTGACCAGAACCCAGTACCCAAGACTAGTGTGATGTTTGGTCGAGTTATGATGAATATGGTGTTGAGTTTGTGGAGCTTTTATGCTTCTGTTCTTCATTGGCTATAGCGACCCTTGGTGCAATGGTAAGGTTAGTAATTTGCAACGTGGTTATGATTGCAGGGAATTTAATTTCATCTGGAGCAGTGCTTACCGACCGGTATTTGTTGGTTTAGACGATTTGGTTATCTTTTAAAATGATTTTTTATTCTTTTAAAGCCTGGATGCCTTTATCACTCACGAGCCGTCTTCCTCTCCACATAGATCAGACATGGTATCCTCTTCTCTAGTACTTTCTTCCTCTTCCTTTCTTCTCATCATCCTCCTCTTCTCCTCCACCTTTCTTCTTCCTCCTCTCTTCTTCTCCACATAGATCAGACATGGTATCCTCTTCTCTAGTACTTTCTTCCTCTTCCTTTCTTCTCATCATCCTCCTCTTCTCCTCCACCTTTCTTCTTCCTCCTCTCTTCTTCTCCACATAGATCAGACATGGTATCGTCTTCTCTAGTACTTTCTTCTCATCATCCTCCTCTTCTCCTCCACCTTTCGTCTTCCTCCTCTCTTCTTCTTACACTTCCTTCCTTTGCCCTTGTAGAATGGTACCATGATACATGCCGGCATACCATGTGAATGCTGGCATGTGCCATACCCGTATCAGTCTGGCCATCAACAAGTAGGAGTCCAGTATCCAAAATTATATTCCTTGGCTAGTTGGTCTTTATCTTGGTAATTTCCTTAAGTTTCTGTCCCATTAATTACAAATATATATGTTGGTCTTCAAGGTGTCTATTGCATGCTTGCTTATGTAGTTATGCACCACAAACTGAAGGTTAAGCAAGGACTTCACGGACTAATGAGTGAAACTCACACCTAATTGGGGCCTATTTTTATGCTTTGGAAAAAAAGTTGGAGCTGTTTCCCTTTATGTTTTTGGGCATCTTCATTCTTTAATGAACCATTTTCATATAAAAGAAAAAATTTTATACATCCATCATGATTTACTACATATTCTGGTCTTGATTTTTTCTTTTACTTTATTAGTTCGTCAATCTTTGGAAACTTAATCTATGGTTTATCATCTTATTTTTTTCAGGATGACACCACATTTGAGAAGCAGAGTGCACTTTTTGCTTTAGCAGTTTCAGATATTGTCCTTATAAACATGTAAGTCTACTGTTCATCGTGCAAAACTTCCTCTCCTTTCTGTCTTAGATTTGCTTAGTTTGTCTCTATAAGATAGGTGGTGCCATGATATTGGTCGAGAACAAGCTGCAAACAAGCCTCTTTTAAAGACAGTATTCCAGGTAATCGTTGGCTGTACAATTCTTGCATAGCCATAAAGTCATATGCAACTTCAATATTTTCGTTCTTGTTTGTATAAGCTTTGAATTCTTTTGCCTTGACTGCTCTTGTTTCTCATAATAGGTCATGATGAGATTGTTTAGCCCACGTAAAACAACATTACTATTTGTCATACGTGATAAAACCAAGGTGATTTTTTTTTTGTTCACCCATTTCACTATCTTTGTATCCTCTTAACTAGTACATATTTGTAATTGACATCCTTTTTGTTTCAGACACCTCTGGAAAATCTTGAACCTATTCTCAGGGAAGATATTCAAAAGGTGCCCGATACCAATTTCTCTTACTTTGTATGTTTGCAACAATTTTTCATCATCAGTATCTCACACCTATATATTCCTTGCAGATATGGGATAGTGTTCCAAAACCACAAGCTCATAAAGAAACTCCTCTTAGTGAATTTTTTAATGTAAACTTTGCTATTTTCTTTGCTCTGTATTTGTTGCTGATGAAACTACATTTGTTGTCTCATTCTGATGCCATATATCTGCAGGTGCAAGTTGTGGCTCTTTCGAGTTATGAAGAGAAAGAAGAACAATTCAAAGAACAGGTTAGCTTTAACTTAATTACATGGTCTGTGATATAACTGGACTAAATCCTCTATATATAATTTATTTGAATCCATGTCACCACAGTGTATCCTATGTAAGGTGCATTAGCTTATTATTTAATAGAACTTAGGGAGTTTGCACCAGGGTTTGCAATACCGAATTGTATCGCCCGGTACGGGTGGTACATACCGCCCGACAGACTATTGGTACGCGGACCGCCCGCTACCAGTACGATCGATTTCGACTGTAGCAGTATACTGTAGTACGTAGTAGTGCACTGTAGCAGTGCTACAGTACTCAGTACACATGTACCATACCGTATCGAGCCCAGGTCAAAACACCGGTATAGTACGGTATTGCAAACCTTGGTTTGCACTACTAATATAGATGCAACATTGAGTCTTTGATCTAGAACAATCAGAAGCATATTGAATGTGAATCTAAACACTAAATATGGTCAATCAAGACTAACTGAAGTAATTTTAAGATTCTAAGAATCAAGGATTGAAATGTCGTACCGCACCGAAGTTTCGACATTCGCTCGGTACGGTACGGTATTGTATATCGAGCGGTATACCGCTCGAGATATATATATATATATATATATATTTCAACTACGTTGCCTCTTTCCCCCCATGCGGGGCGATGTCGCAGATATATATATATATATATATATATATATATATATATATATATACAGGAGGAAAGCTTATAGGGTTTCACACTGAATTCTGCATTTCTGAACTTTAGTGAGAGAGCGATGAATGAAACCAAACTTAAACAAGGGTCCTAAATCTATATATATATATCTGCGACGTCGCCCCGCATGGAGGGAAGAGAGGCGACGTAGTTGAAATATATATATATATATATATATATACCACCTGGTAGCGAGCGGTCCGTGTACCGGTCTGTTGACGGACCGGTACGTACCGCTCGGTACAGATAGTATTATTCGAAATTAAATACCTTGTTAAGAATCCTAATGCTAAGGCACCAAGGAGATAATTGGAGTAGGGCCACCTCCACCTAATGCCTTTTTCCTATTATTATCTCATTATTGCTATTTTTATTAGACATCCAATTTTGATTAATGAAATTAAAATAATAATCTTCATGTATAAGATCTTGTTATCTTCTCCATGTTCTTGAAGATGTTACTGAAGTCAATGCTAGTCGATTGAACTTCTTGAAAGCGTAGCCGATGTGGTTTTGAGCCTGGTTATGACAAATATACTAATCACAGCCTAGCCCATAGTTTATGTGTCTTATTGGATTAGGGTATTACACTATGAAACTATGTATATATCCATCTTTCGCCACACCAGTGTTCAGTGTTGGTATCCATGCTTCATAGTTAATTGCAACTAAGGTACATATGGTGTTTGCTATGTGTTGCCTGAAAATTCATGTTTAAATTTTTTTTATAGTACTTATTTTTAGTTTTGACTTTTGAGTCATTATTGCTAATTACTCTGATCATGTCTGTTCTGGCAGCTGAATCTCAGTCATCATGATTATGTTGTTGAACTGTGGAGTTAGTCTGATTAAATAAAGCACAAACCTGACAAGCCTTTTGTATTTGTTTTTTTTTTCTTGCCCCTCTGTTTATGGCATGCCGTAATCATTGAAGACATCTTTCTAAGAAATCGAATTATAATCCTATCAACATATATGATGTAAAATGCCTTTCCCGATCAAGTATCTGTATTTGCCAATTTCTGACATATTCTTCTTCGGTTTATAATGTCATAATAATGAACAAAAGGTTGCAAGTTTGAGGCAAAGATTTTATCATTCCATTGCTCCTGGTGGTCTTGCTGGAGATCGGCGAGGGGTCATTCCTGCTTCAGGTTTTTCATTTAGTGCACAGCAGATCTGGAAGGTTATCAAAGATAACAAAGACCTTGACCTGCCTGCACATAAGGTAACGATCAGGTTACTTGAATAATTGTTGTATTAACACTCTTGTGAGATTTTCATGTTGGCATGATGTATTCTTGTAGGTCATGGTAGCCACTGTACGTTGTGAAGAAATTGCTAACGAAAAGCTTACATATATGGCTGCTATGGAGGTGATGATCTTCCACTTGTATTTGCTTTGGTATATTCAGTTTTTGAGGATACAAATATTCTTTATGCATTTCAGGAGTGGCTGCAACTTGAAGAAGCTGTTCAACATGATCTAGTTCCAGGTTTTGGGAAGAAGCTTAGTGTAATTTTGGACCAGTGCTTATCTGGGTGAGCGTATATCTAGCTAATATTATATATATTGATGTTCTTCACATTTTCCAGATTTATTGATGTAGAATTTGGCTGGTACATTTTACTTGATTATTAAGCCTCCTTGTTTGAATTTAATTGCATTATACCTGAACTTTCTATGGTGGCTTCTTGTTGTTGTTGTTGTATACCTCAACTTTCTAGGTAGCCTTAATGGATATGGTGTATACCCCTGTAAGTGGTTATTATTTCAGACCCTTATCTTGAGTTTGCTTCCCACTACAATGTTGGTATCTATTAAGCGTGGATAAGATTCAACATATAACTATTCATAGAGGTGATCTTGTATGTTTCTGTAAGACTGAGCAAAATCATGAAGACTATGAAGGAGCCACTCTTGAGGGTCAAGTTGTCAATGTGGTGGGTAAGCTCGCTGGAGAATTGGAAGAACCACGTGGTGCATAGGGCAGGCATGCATGTGCAAAACCCCACCTTTTGCCATTCAATTATCAATACTTCACTAGCACCAAACACTATTGATCTTGGAACTTTGGTGGTTATCAAGCTTTATTGGCTGCAGTGAAGGGATTTTGTGGAGGGTTAGCTCTGATGCCATATATTTATTTGGTGGTATCAAGAAAGATGTCATAGAAAAAGAGAGTGGTCTGGATGGGGGATAAAAATTGTCAAATATGATAGTTTGGTCTGATGAAAGTGGAACCGAAATTAGAGTTCCTCAAGCTCAAATTCTTAAAACTCTTTCATGAGAACATTGTCTTAAGTGTTTATTTGTCTGAAAATCTACTTCTTGGTTTTTGTTACTGTCAGTCATCAAGGTGAACTTAGAGTTGATTTAGCTAAACTGGTTTTGCTCAGGGAAGTGAGAGTGACATATTCAATTTTCACTTTTGGTATATAAAACACTGAATTTGAATTGCTTTCAATGTATTTTTCACCATTTGAGGTTCTCACTTTCACAAAGTATTTTAGTGTTTAGGTTTTTAAACGGTGATAATGTATTGCAAATAGGTTGGTTTGTGTAAAAAAGAAGATGGAAACAAAAAAGTGGGCCACGACATAGGGCCATCACGTGGGTGTCTGGTGGGGGCTAGCTGCAAAATGGATTGGATCAGCTCTGCTGAGGCTACATCTAATTAGGAAGGTCTGAGGATGGATTGGCAATGGCTTATGGGGAGAGGAGTCAAGTACTAGTGGCTAAACTAAATGTGTGTGACATGTATAATTTGGTTTGTTTATACAATGCTAGACCAGAACTAGATAAATAAAAAAAGATTTAAACCATAATTAAAAAGACCAATTTGGGCTTGTTTACTGGTTCAATTGGTTTGGTTCATATTTTCTTGAATGCTAGCAGGTAGGATCTAGCCAGTTGGAACATGGTAGTGACTAAGCCGCATAGTTCCTCTGTCCTTGTGCTACATACTGTCTCATGCCTTAGAATAGTTGTGAAAAACGCATAGTTCTGGCACCTTTTATCTTCTTTTCTTACAGTTAGCATGATTTGTTAGTTGAATCTTTTTTTTTTGTTATGAAGTGGATTTTTTTTGGGTCTTTGAATGTCTAATGACAAATGGAGGCTTTATATGGTTGAACTGACCTGTAAGGCTCCTTTTGTTATGACCCGGGCCTAATAGGTTAACTGGCCCATTAACTTTGTTTTACCTAAACCATTGGTTAAAATGCTTAAGCTAAGACTGATAGTAATACACTCATCAGACTTTTATAAGTCAATCTTAGTCTTGCTCACTTCCGATGTGGGACTAATCCAAGTGTTCACCTTTCTCTCCCATTGTGATCAAGATGAGAAATTAATAATAGTTGGTTTCCAGATATGACATGGACAAAACTTTCTGATGGATAGCTGGAGGCAACGTACGATCGATTAAGAGGATTACCATCTGCCCTATGTTTTTTCTTTCCCTCTTGCAAGCATGTCTTTGTGGACAGTTTCTCATCTTGGGCCATGTGAATGACATACTGTGCCAGCTGGCTGGTACTGTAAGAAAATCTTTGATTTTGGATTTTAGGGTAATTGAAACCTCTAGTTCATCATCTAGAATGCTGTAAATTTTAGACGTAATTACTTCTCTTACTGTTCCTTTATATTGGTCTTTTAGGATGAACTCTAGGCATGTGTGCTCTATTTTTATTTTTGACTGACACTTGCATGAAAGGTTCGAACCAATTATGTAGAGTAAAACTGAGATAAAGGAATAAATGGTAAGTTAAGTTGTACAAGTGTGATTACCCCAGAGACCTAGTGAGGCTGCAATTTA
Source organism: Musa itinerans (assembly GCA_001649415.1). NCBI lineage: Eukaryota > Viridiplantae > Streptophyta > Magnoliopsida > Zingiberales > Musaceae > Musa > Musa itinerans. The sequence goes on along the minus strand of LVTN01000694.1, from coordinate 36,507 downwards.
CATATCCATTATTTATACAAGTGAGAAGATAGTGTATCTAGTGCATGAGGCTCCTGTCAATGCGGGATCTGGGGAGGGTCAAAAATTAATATTCCTACATTTGTAACTTAAGTTATATGGACTTTCTAGAAAAGTAGTCAAGGATTCATAAGATACCAAAGTGCCGAAAGAATGCTCTTATCGTACATTGAAAAGGTCGACAATACTTGTTGATAATTCTTGTGATCTCATGTGATCGAGTTACTTGTTAGGTGTAATATTATTTTTTTGCACTGTGTCTGGTATTATTTTTTTGCTCTGTCACCACTACATGAAAATTCTAAATGCAAATGTTGCAACATTAGGTTTGCTTTAGTCTTTCTTAGGTTTCTTCTGAATACTTCAGGACCTGAAATTTTCAAGTAAAAATTAGTAAAGTTATTATCAATTTAGTCTTCTTATACTATAAATAAAAAGGACGAACCCACTGCATGAGGTTGCTGCCAGTGCAGGGTTTAGGGAGTGTCAAATGTACACATCCTTACTCTTATTACTTGGTCAGCAAGGTGCAAAGCAGCAACCTTTATATGCTATAAATATTGAATATTGTTTATGCACCCTTGATTTCTGATTGAAACATATACCGTACATTCATTGGTTTGGTTTCTAATTGTACTTAAAGTTATTTTTCTTTTGCAGATATGATATGGAAGCTGTATACTTTGATGAATCTGTTAGAATTTCGAAGAGGCAACAACTTGAATCAAAACTTCTCCAGGTACCGTTGCTTCTGAATGCAGGCAGCATTCAACTCATTCTTGTGCTATTGCCATAAACATCACTGCAATTGGTACAATATGGTAGGCCTGGTTACAATGCAAAAAATGTTCAGCTTTATCTGGAATTAGGTTGACAATAGTGCTGTTTGCATATATATGCTTTTCTAAGTGTAGGTGCTGAGATGAGTAATCAGAAATAGGTTATTTTCCAAATTCAACTGGTTCCTGCTGGTTTTAAGTTTTTTTTTCCTTCTATTCTGCATAATGTTCTTCATAGCATATAGTGTGTATACTCTTGCTGAATTGACATTGTTGAAGAGATGTACTGTGCTACCCAATAGTGGTCTTTATCATTCTAGATGATATTGGTAGTTGCTTGAATTTAGGTTAGGTCTGTTTGTGCCATAGTTTCTTTACAAGAGATGTTTCATCCATATATGCTATTTAAATGCTTATTGAAATATGCTTAAGTTTTTGCATTTGAAATTATTTCCAACCTTGCTTCTTTTATTTTTCGATTGGTACAAAAATGAGCATATTACATCCTTTAGTTAAGTGGGATATGACCATATTCCAAGAGACCTCTATTTGTGACTCATCTCCTTTGAATTTTTAGGTGGCATTGAATTTAGTTTTATCGTTAGGGAGATTCAGGTTTTGTAATTGGTAGTTCTTTATTTTAGTAACAAGGTTGTCTATAATGCACTCGTTTATTTTTGTAGTCTGAGGTATCATTTGTAGTGGCAACTCAAAACAATTTTGCATCTTGGATTTTTTACGGCTATTTTTATACTGTTTTTTTTCTGTAAATTGTTTGGCAATACCACTTTTTACATCAGAGAAACTGAAACCTTGGAGCAGGTTTTATTTCCTTTCCATGTGGCAATCAGTGTAGTAAGAGAACATACAGTAAAGAGGGCATCTTGTTTTATAGTATAATAATGATGGGAGAGGGAAAAAATAGAGGAAAGATAATATCCGAACTCGTTTTTGTTTCAATGCATCATGTTAGGGGATTTGGTTTCACACCAGATGTGTCTCATTCACAAATGATGGAATCATGTTATTAACGTAGAAGAATATGGCCACTCATCAATCAGAGATGATTGGGAAAAGAAAAACAAATTTTCATCCATACAACTATTTTGTAGATTACAATCCTTTTTTATAGATCCCGACATACAAGAGAAGGTAAATACAAATAAAGAAAGTCTTATTTCTGTGTTAAGGATTCAATTATCTCAACTATCATTTTTGGGGAATCTCCACCTTGAATTTTTGCTTTAATATTAATATTCCTTGCTAGCAAGATACTTGATTGGGTTTATGATACTTTCTTGAGGAGTATTATTGATCTAGTATATCTTCCCAAACACCTTCCTTTTTTTTCTTAGAGAATTTTATTAGTTAATATAGAGATCCATAAGATGTTGTTCATTACATTTGCAAAATTCTATGAAGCAGTAGAATTAGTCCAATGCCAAACATTAAACCAAATAGCTCCTGAATTGTTGATGTTGTTCATTACATTTGCAAAATTCTATGCAGTAGAATTAGTCCAATGCCAAACATCAAACCAAATAGCTCCTGAATTGTCGTGGATAACAAGTTTGATATGCTATAGAACTCAGATTGATAAGGACATCAAAGTCCAGACTGCAAATTTGCTTTTGAGCTTGTTAATGGTTGACTATCTATTTTGAAATGGCTGGACATATTTTTCTCTAGATCCAAGGCTTTATTGTATGAGCCTAGTTGCACAAGGTGTGAAATGGACCTTGGAGTTGGTTCGTGTGTCAATGTATTTGTAATGTCTAAAAGCCTGAAAATTCTAGAAGAATCTTTTACACATTGTTGGTGTGCATGTGGATATTCGGGATATAATTTACAGATTAAAAACAAAAATGATGTTCCATGGAGATGTAATGATGGAAATGCACATAACATTTATCTTTCTACACTGTTGTTTAGGAATTTACTTAGTCTAATAAGAATTGTCAAATAAGTAATAATGTCTGGTGGTTAAGTATTTGTGATTGACCTAATTTGCCTTTTTAGTTGGTAAATCCTGCTTATGAGTCCATGTTGGGGCATATTCGAGCAAAAACTTTGGATGGTTTTAAGGAAGCACTTGACAAGGCGCTTGAAAGAGGAGAAGGGTTTGCTATTGCTGCACATGATTGTACTCAAGTGTTCATGTCAAAATTTGACAAAGGCTGTGAAGGTATATAATTTTGCGTTTCAATTCTATTATCATTGTTTTGTGTGGATTCTGCTTTGTGGTTGTAACGCAATTCTCTAGGATTACAGATGCAACTATTGAACAAGCAAGTTGGAATCCTTCAAAAGTTCGGGATAAGCTTCGGCGAGATATTGATGTACATGTAGCTTCAGTTCGTGCAGCAAAACTTTCTGAGCTTACCACCTTATATGAGGTCTCTTTTATCCTTTTCTTATTGTGTGGAAAATCTTATAAGAGTGTCTACTTTTATACAAACACAAAGAAATGCAAATATAAAAATAGTAAGCCATCCAGCAATTCTATTGGATTCTAGAATGTGAAAGTTGGAATATCATATACTTGCAGGGGCGACTCGCTAAAGCTCTTTCAGAACCTGTAGAGGCTCTTCTTGATGCAGCCAGTGATAATACCTGGCCAGCAATAAGAGAACTTCTTCGACGGGAGACAAAATCTGCTATTTCTGGATTTTCTTCTGCACTTTCATCATTTAATCTTGACGAGGCAGATGTTGATAAAATGCTCATAAAACTAGAGGAGTGCGCTAGAAGTGTTGTTGAATCCAAGGCAAGAGAAGAGGCGGGAAGAGTATTGATCCGTATGAAGGACAGGTAATACTTCTTTTGTCATTGGTTTTTTGGATAAAGATCATTTTGGAAAGAAGCAGGTTGACAGTTTTTGCTCCATGCAGATTCTCAACATTGTTCAGCCATGATGCTGATTCCATGCCAAGAGTTTGGACAGGAAATGAAGACATAAAAGCAATCACAAAAACTGCTCGCTCTGCCGTATGTCGTGGGAAATTTCTCCCTGATAATATAGAACTCTCACTTTTAATGTCATGACCTATCGGATCCTTTTTTTTGGAAATTAATACCACCCTCCTTTGCAGTCTCTGAAGTTGCTGTCTGTAATGACTGCCATTCGTCTGGACGATGAGACTGATAAAGTTGAACAAACGCTCTCACTTGCTTTGATGGATGCTTCTGATGGTGGTGCTACAAACAGAAGCATTCAATCACTTGATCCGCTTGCTTCAAGTTCATGGGAAGAGGTGATGAATTTTTTGAAAATTTATTTCTTTTCATGATCGTGTCCCAACTTTATCATTTTGAATATGCAAGCACCTTGTAATTTTGAATTGTCGCCGGGGCTTAATTTAACAGAGAACTTCATCTCAGTTGTTCGGAACAAGGAATGAAGTATGGGTTGGCTAGTACATACCCATTGATATTTACTGGTCTGATCAAAGGACTTATACTGGATCGATACTTCTCGGTGTTATAATAATTTGTTATTTTTTGATGATACCTGACACTGACAGTACATATTCTAGTATACTGCTACCATACTGATCCAACTGGTTGCCAATACCTGACAGTACATATTCTAGTACACTGCTAACATACTGATCCAACTGGTTGCCAAAACTGTTTTTGGACAGATTTATATTTTTGGTTCTAGAAACCCCAGTCTGGACTTCAAGATAGAGTTTTTATCGGTTTGAAGGTTGGTTAATTTACTGGGATTCAACCATGGTTTAACTACTATGATGAACAGACTTGAAAATTTGCACAATTAAAGGTATGTGATCGACTGGTGGAAAACAGTCTAATAAGAATTTGCCATCGGATTGGGATGCGTCGAGGTTCTCCCGATTCTCCCTCTTGTTCGAACACTCTCTCTTTCTTCTTCCTTCTCCCTCGACGCTTTTTCTTCTCTCACTGCAACCAGGCTGACTCTCTTTCTTCTTCCTTCTCCCTCGATGCTTTTTCTTCTCTCACTGCAACCAGGCTGACACCGCCCAGTAGCGGGCGGTCCGTGTACTGGTCTGCTGACGGACCGGTACATACCGCCTGGTATGTGGGCGGTCCGTGTACCGGTCTGCTGACGGACTGGTATATACCGCCCGGTACATGCGTTATCATTCGAAATTTAAAACCTTGGTTGAGAATGAAGAAAGAAGTGTTGATGCATGATGGAATTGTCACAATTTAATGTCTGTCTGCCAGTGTAACTTGTGGCTCAAATGTATACTGGTTAAGATATATACTTGAGGAGGGTTTTTCGGGTTTTGAGAATCTTGGTTCACCTTTGACCTAATCCGATAAGTTACCTGGTAGTGGGTTGAACTAACAAACCAGGCTAAGTTTGCTTGGTTTAAGTCTCTCTTTCATATCATTGCTAGCTATCATTGAGGTTTATGAAGCTTATTATTTCAGCCAGTGTCATTATAGTTTGGATTTTAGTTTTCTTGGTGCACATCTGGTTACATTTTTGTTCCATATCTCTTCTTTTCAATTGTTTCCTTTCAGAAATAGATTTTGAAGTTCTCAAAATTTTTGTAAGATTTTTTTTCCAAATTAAGGTTCCAATGAGGTTTTGAAAATTTATGGCGTCAGATGTCTGGCCAACAGTCAGAATAGATTATTGTTGCATGCCTTTATAATCTCATGCTAGCATGGATGTGTTAGAAGTAAATAAGTAAATAACATTAAGCATTAATTTAATTTTTTCATCCATTATCATTTTTGGTAACCTACCAGACCAGTATAGTATTGGTATATGAGTCTTTATATTAACTTGTACCACCTATTATCATTGAATGAAATAAGAAAAAGAGAATCAATTGGTATTGTACTGGTGTCGAGCTATGTGTTTCAATATCGGTACTGGTCGATACCAGCGGGGTACTGGTCCATACCGATCATAATGGTTGAGATTTGAAACCTCAATCATTGATATATGATAACCAATTGAGTAGTTTGTGACTTTCGTATTGCATGCGGATCTAGGCTGGGGTTATATTGGTCTTAGGGTTATGTTGGTTCCCATCTTTAGGAACTTTCACAGTAAGACTGCCAGGATAAGTTTTGATAGGATCAGCTTTTTTTGGGTTGGGAAGGGTAAGCAGGGGTTGTGACTTCAGAACAGCAGCTATTAGTTTTTCTGTGGCATGTCACTGGGTGGTGGTAGAAGCTTGGAGCTTGTCATTTTGGATGGGCTGGCAACTTCCACAACCCTTCTTTTCTCCCTGCCCAAGATAGTGTTTGTGGTCAAGATACCCGAAGTGGTTGAGATCACCTTCACCTTTCTTTGCTGAAATATACAAAAATGTCTAAAAATTAATAAAAAAAATAAAAAAGTAGAAAATATTAATGAACCCTTAAAACCCTTGTAGGAAATCACCTTGGTTCATTAATGTGCAGAAGACTTTGTTATGGTGAATGTTGGATATATCTTGTTAGTTGTCACTATTTTAAATCACTAGCTGCATGCATTTTAACTTACCAAAATCAGTTGAATTTTATAAGTTCTTTTTTTCTTTATAAGAAACTGTTCGTTCAATTCCATTAAGAAGTTTTAAACATATCTTGCCCCAACTCTCAGGCACTTCCAACAGTTCTGTTATCCGAGATATCCTGTTCTGCTATCTCTTAAAAGTGTTTGCTACAAGTCTAAATTGCATAAGCAGACACTGATAATACAACATATGTACTCTTTATCAATATTGCTGTTTTAGTTTCATTTCTCTAAGGCAATAAGAAGAGTACCAGGTTCTACATGTTTTTCACATGACCACTTCTTACCAGGTTCCACCAACAAAAACTTTGATTACTCCAGCCCAGTGCAAATCATTATGGAGGCAGTTCAAGGCGGAGACAGATTATACTGTCACTCAGGCTATTTCAGCTCAGGCATGTTCTCAATCTCCAGTTTTACTTCTTTTTTTTTAAACTGGCCTTTTAATATTATATTTGAAAAGCAGATAGTTTTTTTCTAGTGTAAGAAGTACCGCATATTGCTTAATTTCATTCATTTGCTCTGTAAGGTAGAATTTTCTGGCTTGTGGATAGTCCATATAACTTAAGATCTTTTAAAGTGTAGGGCTTCTAAGTTTCATGCACACTTCTGTTGTGCTAGAATTCATAGCTCTAACTTGGATCATAAGCTGCAATTACATAGAAATAGGAAACCTAATTGCATGTTTGTTGGACTTTGTGGTACAAGTAATGATAGAACATCTCTAGATCTAGCTATTTGATTAACATCTCTAGATCTAGCTACATTGTTCAACATTATATGATTATCGATGATAAAGAGAGCTTGGTATTCCCCGGCAAAAGATTAATATATATAATATATAACATTATATATATTATATACACACACACACATGCTTGACTACGAATTTGGGGATAAGTGCTTAGTTTTGATTATGGGCCAAGTGTCAAATGATGATTAATTTCACACAGGAGAACGTTGGAGATGAGTTACAAATGATTAATTTCAAATTAATTCTGTCTGTAGAAAAACATAGTTTTCATATTTCTTTGTGACTGAATTTGCGGATCGTAAGAGCTAAATAGGATTTTTTTTTAATAATAAAAATTAAAAAATCACTTCTGAAGTAAGTGATTTAAGATCAGGGTTTTGGTGTAATAGCAACTGGTACAAGCTAAATTGGAAAATATGCTATCATACCCATGTATGTAGAATAAGATCACTGTACAAACCAACTAAGTTGATGGTCTTCAGAGGTTCAAGAAACAATTGAACAGGAGGCTAAGTTTTATATTTGGTTTGTGACTATCATATTAATTAAATACTTTTTAGAATAGGGAACAAATCACTGCTCAGAGGTAAGAGCAATTTCACACACACACATGCAGCTTTCCAGCAGTTTTGCAGAATATGGTATGTTTATGTCATTTATATTTAATTTTTAGGTGCCTAAAAAGGTTCTTAAAAACTGTAGAAATCTATGTTCCATTTAGGGCCAAAAGATTGAGAATATGTTGTCAAGATGTTCTAAGGTTCAAGGTCTCCATATTCGAGCAAAACTCGAGCATTTCTGGTCCTATCATGGCCTTAATTGATTGTTGTTTAAAATCTGGACCATACTTGGCCCACTGACTTAGCTTGTGGTGTAGACCTGAAAAGCTTCTGTCTTTGGTCTATTATGACATGTTTGGGAAAGCCAAACAAGAGAGAAAAAAAAAAGGTTAAGAAATAAAGAGCAATGTGACTACAAAAGAAGGAAAAAAGCACAATTTGATCCAGAGATACCTGAAAGTTTTTTGACTCTCATTTTTACACTTGAAGCACTGATGAATGTGTTAGTCTTAACCATATGGCTATCATGACATAGTTATCGTTAGAAGGCTAGTCTTGATGGCAATTATGGCTAACAATGATGAAATTGCTTATGCTGCTAAACATGTTTACCTCTAATACTCTTCACTTCATTTGTTGGTTTCAGGAAGCCCATAAGCGTAACAATAGCATGTTACCTCCTCCATGGGCAATTCTTGCTATTCTTGTTTTGGGATTCAACGAATTTATGACACTTCTTAGGTAATTTATTTGATTTAAAGATTGTTTTTTTTGTCTTGTTGGATCTCCTGTCTTACTTATATATAAAAATTATTCCATTTGGTTTTTGCAGAAATCCTCTCTACTTGGTTGTTATTTTTGTTGTTTCTTTAGTGGGCAAAGCCCTCTGGGTCCAGCTAAACATATCAGGCGAATTCAGAAATGGAGCTGTGAGTTTTGATTTTTTGAGTTTAGGAGTGTACCCTCTGTCAAGTTTGAACTACTGACTTCATCTAATTTGCTTGTTTGTCAGCTTCCTGGGCTCCTTTCCTTGTCTACAAAGTTTCTTCCGACTGTAATAAACATCCTTCGGAGATTGGCTGATGAGGGCAAACAACCTGCAGCTCCGGTACTCGACAGGAACCACTCAAAAAGCTTCAGGAGTGGTGTAATCAGCAACTCATCCTCATCCGCATCCTCTAATTTGGCATCATCTGAGAGTGAAATAGAGCATTCGTGCCCACCAAGGCAACAATGAACATATGCAATGGACAACTACAATATGTTTTTTTCACGTTGGCTTTGCTGTTTTAGTGTTTTCGGTTTTGATTTTGAACTGAGCATATCTTGTTTTATTGAGATGCTCGCTTGACTACGTAGTGTAAGCTCATGAATGTATCCATTATCCAGCTTGTGTAAGAGAGACCTAGTGTACATATTTCTGTTTTGTCTTGTCCCATTTTTTTTGGCATTTAATTTACTCGATTCAGAGAAATCTTGTAACGCTCAGGGTTGGTTTACTCGGTTCGATCCATTGTCGAAGAGGTAGAACCAAAAACATAAGATTAATTACAAAAGTATAATATTAAAATAATTATACAAGATTAAAAAAATGATTTTATAAAATTTAAAAAAATAATTTTATAAACTCAAAAATGCCACTAGGACTTCTCTGACATCTCATGCAAAACAAATTGCTCGTGGCATTTGATATGCTTCTGGCAATCATTTACCCCCTCCCCTCTTTCTGAAGCAACAGGCATTAATTAAATAGAGAACTTAAGTTTGGTTTCCTCTTCTTCTCCGTTTGGTTCCTCACATCGCTGCTGTTGCTGCGACAGCTGATACAGCAGCCGCAGCTGTCACTTACTTTTTACACCACCTGCAGCCTTCATCGTGGCACCCCCCCTCCCTCGGCAAAAACGGCGATTAGTGCTCTCGAGGCAACTGTTGGTTTTAAATCCATACCTACACAGAGCCATTACAGAATGTTGACATTATGGGAACGACACAAGCTAAAAGAGAGAAAAGTGCATGTTCCTGTTAGTTCAAGTAATCCTGTTCTTGATATGCACATATGATCGATCACAAACGATTTGAATACTTCTACTCTCTTTCAATAAACACCACTTTCTCAAACATGTATTTAGACAACTTATTTTAATTGCTCTCTTCTAAAACCACAGGTCACCAAGTTGTTTTCTGACTGCAGCTTTCATGAAACCAACACATTATTAAGGGGATGTAACATAGAAACACATTATTAACACAACACAAATATCTCGAAATCGGATCCACCATCAGCATGCTGGAAAATAAATTTTCAACATTGCAAAGTACTAAAAGAATAAGTAGAAATATCAACAGCTTTTATCTCACTATATCAACTCGATCTAATAACTGCCTATACAACTTATTTTGGCACTGTAGTGAGGGTGAAAGAATATATTAACTCTATAGCTCAGCTGCTCCTCACGCCATCTAAAAGTTCATGACTGTTCAATGGTTAAAACAAAATGTTTAGATGGATTGTTGCTATTATGCACCAAAAAAACTGCTTGGTTTGGTATTTACATATAGATTTCCAATTTATCCAAGGTAACTTTTTTTAGAAGAATGTATTGAAAAAATGAAACAAAAGAGACTGCTGAACAGAGATGTGGAGGCCAAGCAACAAAGGAGAATATGGAAAGAAAATGGAGGCAGGCAGCAAAAATTAACCAAAAAGATCAGAAGAATCACAGGGAAAAGATAAATGATAAACATCCCAGTAACTACTGCTGTTAGGCCTTCATCTCAAAAAGTATCTAATCGTATAAGCATCTCTGTCTTGCAATAATCATATTATAATAATAAATCATTATAATAATAGATATTCGGATAACAGCACCCACTAAAATTGGAACATTTAAAATGGATTCAGTCTATCTGAAGCCATCATGACATGTGGTTGGAACATTTGCAACATAATCAAATTTTCTTGTAACTTCATCAATACTATCTGACAACCTTGTGAAAACAAATGAAAGATGTTCATAAAATCACCACTCTAGCATATGACAGGTAGAAGCTGCAACATCCAGCTATAACATCAATATATGCTGAATATTACTAAAAACAAGAGGCCAGGCCAACATTAAATAGTCGCATAAAAATGATGATCAAGCAAGAGAATGAGAACAAATCCACCCTACACCTATGATTCAGATTATACTAAATGATGCACTATGATGAAGACCGTTTAAAAGCCTCAAGAACTTCATAAATTGTTGAAGATTTTTCTCTACCTCATGGTTTGACCGCTTTGCACTTCAGCCCCACTAGTTTGGCATATCTCAGACTGTGCTTTGTTCATATACAGTGCTTGGTTCAGGATCTAATGCCATCAGCTTAATATTCACGTGGACAGAATGAAGCTAACCAACATGTCACTCGCATGGACCCAAGTGACAAACATCAATGCAGCTTCCTAATGTATCACCCACATGGCACTAGGCAGCACACACAGATCCTAAGGACCCATTTCGTGTTGCATTTGTTGCCTTTAGAATAACATGTGGCATCTATAAAACACATGAATACAACATAAGCATCACATAGATACCGAACAAGTGCTAATACATCTAAGATTTTGATGTCTATCAGAGATGGAATTAGATGCCTTTATATAATATGTAACATCTACATGGACGATAGTTAGCATCTACATGGACGACATGTGATGCCTATGTGAATTTGATAACAAAAACTGTTTCATGGAGGTATTTGCCAAAAAATGAACAAGAAAAACCACGGGCCCGCAGGAAAACAACCAAACTACAAGGGAAAAGGTGATATTTCCCCTACTTTTAGGGTGATATACAATTGGAACATACATTGGGGTTCATCTCACACACGAGAGAGATGAAGAATTAAATTTCAGATTAGATTGTAAGCGCAAAAGAATGACTAGATTTAGTTGATAACATCCTGATCACACAGAACTACAACAAATATGGAACATGAGTTTAACAATTCCACCTGCTTCTCTAGGAAACAATTCAAGAGAGTTCTATAAACTCCTTATGCAAATCCATGTCTGGAAAAATAATATTTGGCAGAACAAGTATAAATGCACTGAAGGAATTTGCAAGAAATGAACTTAAATAAATTTTTTTACTATATGGTCTCAGACCAAGTCCCTCTTTCATCCATAAAAATGTCAGCACAAAATGCCAAGATACTGAATTTTAGAATTTATATGCACAAATACTACATATGATACTACGTACCACGTGGTATACTGATCTGTACAACGTACATGGTCCGGTGCTGATCCTTGGTTTAACCAAAATATTGAGATCTTGGTCATAGTGACTATTAGCAATAACCACAAACCAACCACTAGCAAGACATTAAAGTCTCCTTACGTTTATGGTTCACTTAGAATATACAGAAACAGATATGCACCTCTTGCATATGACATATTTCGGTACGAATAAGCAGTTCATACAAAAGGAGGTGGTTGTGGCATCATTAGAACTACTCAAGCCAAAGACTACTAAAAGGTCTCTCTGTGTGATCGCAGACCACCAAGAAGTTCTTCCATTCTAGTATATTACTGATTTGACTTAGAATATCACCAACAATTATCTCAAGAAGATCACCTTGAAAACAGTCATCAATAGGAAATCATCCTCAAGAAGATGAAGACAATTAAAATGGGTCTTCTTCTTTATAACCGAACTGTGTCAGGATTTCCCTTCTTCATTGCTTTCTTTAAGTTTCTTCCGTCACGATCCACTCAATTCGATTCCACGATGAGAAATCACCAACCTCAACCAACTTCTCACACGTTATCGAAGCGATCTCCATCGTAGGATTTCGAAAGAAACCAGACAGCAAACCCATAGATTCCGGCACCAGCCCTAACCCAGAAAATCACCTCGAAAACAGTCATCAATAGGACATCATCCTCTCTGGTGGTGGAAATTCTAAGAAGATGAAGAAAATCAAAATTGCTCTTCTTCTAAATAGCCAAACCATTTCAAGCTTTCCCTTCTTGATTGCTTTCTTGGATTTTCTTCCATCAAGATCCCTTCAATTCGATTCCACGATGACAAATCACCAACCTCAACCAACTTCTCTCACCGTTATCAAAGCCACTCCATCGTAGGGTTTCGAAAGATCCAAGATAGCAAAAAAACCCTAACCCCACCCCAGACGAACTGAAGAAAAGGCATTCCAGATCGTAAACAAGGAAGAAACAGCGAATCCAAGATAAAAGGATCCAAAGATTACCGCAAAGAAGCGACCGCAATCCTCGTTTCGTCGGCGCCGATCGAGACGGAGAAGATTTCTTTCCGTATATTTTAATGACTCCGACGCTAATTGTCCTCGGCGACTTCTCTTCCCAATGTATACACTCTATACCGGTGTATCCACGTACGCAGGTAGCATAAACCGTCTGATTGGGAATGGACGGTCACTTTCACCATCGCAATGGACGAGCCCGGTCGTCTCTGGAGATATGATGATTCACATGATCGAGCAAAGTATGTTAGTTAGCATGATTCGTGTGGCCGAACATCCACACGAGTTCACGTACACGTGTACGTTTCCTCGATACAAACACCTCCGTGCACGATTTACCGTATAATTCCACTATATATATATATATATATATATATATTTTACACCTCAGTAAAAATGAAAATGACAAAGCAACTTTAACATGAGGTCTTTTGCACAGTGGCTGAGAAATCACATGCTTAGGTTCAGAGAGATCGTCCTTGCAGACTGCTGCTGCAAACAATTTCCAAGGCTCCATGTCCTGTGACGCTGCGTCTGCTGCTGCGATCTGAGTGTTTATTACAACCTGCATCAAAGCTTTCCTTCTTCTTCTTCTTCTTCCTCTTCCTCCTCCATCTCATGCTAACTCAGAAACCAATTACAGTACCATCAACAAAGATTAGATTACTAACAATCATGTTCAACACAGTGGCAATGCTGTTCCACCTGAACATACTAAATCCTGTCACTTGCACCAAAAGCTCAATAGAGTATGTAGCCTTTTAACAGAAAGACACAGCTGGGGATTTTTTTATGTGGACAACTTGTACTTTTTCTAATTCAGATGTTAATGTCTGTTTGAGACACATCAACATCAGTTTTGATCACAGACTTGCTGCCACTGGCATATCTGAGATCATAATCTTTTTATAGATATCAATCCGAGATCTTCTTTCGTAGATTATGCCGACCAAAAGTTGGCTCAAAGAATCCAATCACCCTGTTTTCTTGTTTTGCAGTAGTACATGACAAACGTCACCGAGACATGCGGCTGATTTCTTGCACAAATGATGTTGCTTTAGTCCATTCTGTCCTCCGAATACAGACTTGAGGAAGTGAGGAGCTAAACATACAAACCATCTTATAGATGATGAGACGATGGCCACCAAAAATCCAAGCAGATTGTGGTGATCCAAGGAAAAAAAACCCTCACAAATTAAATAATGTCTTCTTCTTCTTCGTTTTCTACTTCTTCTTGGGATATACAAACTATAAGAATTGTAGGAATAGTCATGCAGTCACAGCAGCCGGCAAAGACGACAGGCGGAGGACCCATTTCGTCAAGAATTTCCTTCTCGGACTCCGATGGCCAGAATCGTGGGTGCTGCGATGCTCGCCGGAGTCCACGAAGTTCTTGAGCCGCTGCATGGAGAGGTTGAGTGTGTCCTCCGACATGTTGGCGAAGCAGACGCGGAACCACCCCGGTTCGTCGCAGTGGCACGAAGAGCCCGGCGAGATGTTTAGTCCCACTTGATACACTATCTTCCTCCACAGCTCCCTCTCTCCTTTGAAGGTGTCGGACTTGAGCAGGTGTCTCATGTCCACCCAGCAGAACAGACCCGCGTTGCTCTCTAAGCATCTGATCCCGATCCTACGAAGCCCTTCCACGAGTAGGTCGTGCCGTTCTTTAATCCTCCTCCGGTTCTCGAGAATGTACTTCTTGGTGAACTCATCGTCGGAGAGCAACGCTGCGAGGAGGTACTGAGTCTGAGAAGATATCAGACCGAAGCTGGACATCTTCGTAGCAGCAGACACCACGGCGTCGTTGCCTGAGTAGATTGCACCGACGCGGAATCCCGGGAGACCGAGACCCTTGGAGAGGCTACACACGATGTGGACGCGGTGGGCGACGTCGTCCCTGTCCTTGATGGCCTCGGCGATGCTGACGAATTCCGGCGAGTCGAAGCTGGTGCCCGAGTAGATCTCGTCGCTGATGAGATGGATGTCTTTGGCAACGACGAAGTCGATGAGCGTGTCCAGTTCTTGCCGGGTCATGGTTGTGCCCAATGGGTTGGAGGGATTGGTCACGAGGACTCCCTTCACCCTGAGGCCACGCTTCTGCGCGTGTCGGTGCGCTGCTTCCAGGACCACTTTGGTGACTCGGAAGCCATTGGAGCTGGAGCAGTGGATGGGAACGATCTCAGCTCCGGTTCGCCATTTGAGGTCCCTGTCGAATCTGTCACACACAAGAAGTTTGAGCAATGCGTGCATGCCAAGAGTAGTAGTAGTAGTACTCGTCGTCGAGGTTTTGCTGTCGATGCATACCCTGGATAGTATGGAGTGGGCAGAAGGAAAGCTTCTCCGGGCTCGGCAAGGCAGAACATGAGTGTCTCGTTGGCAGAAGTGGCACCAGCAGTCAGGACGAGCTTGCAGGGCTCGAAAGTTACTCTGTTTCCTCGTACTTCTCCCATGAATTTTGCCAATGCCTGCGGAAGTACGCAATGCAGGGATCGATAAGAAATCAAACCATTTCTTCTGATATGATATCCATGATTCATCTGCTTGGGTTTAAAGACTAACGCTCTTGAAAGCGGGTAAGCCATGGTAGTCCTGGAACAGAGCAAGCTCCCGGAATATTAATGCGCCGTCTTTCTTGAATCCGGCGGCGTCAGGGTGGCTGTGCAGCCACGACTCGATAAGATCAAAGCAGAGCTGCAAGCACGCATGACGAGATCGTTAAGCATGGGATTAGTTTGTGTATGAGCGCAGAACTTGTGCGAGAGAGAACCAACCTGGTTCTCTGCAAGACCCATCTGAATCATCCCTCCGGGGTTCGTGATTGGATCATAGGGGTTCTTCTCGTACTCCTGCCACCCTAGGAAGTACGAGGAGTCCTGCCCATGAACGTTGCATGCTGCCTTTCTAGAGAGCAGCTTCTGATTCATTGTGGTATACAATGAAGAGAAGATGTACGTACAGAACAAGACAGAGATACTGCCTAACAGGGATTACGAACAGAGAGAGAGAGAGAGAGAGCAGTGGGGTGATGTATGAAGGCTGGTAACCAAGCTATTTATAGAGATTTTGTGCCAGAAAAAAAAAGGTCCACTTGCTGTGGCAGAGAGATGAATTGTGGATTACACCTCTTTCATCCATTTGGGACCATGATGTTGGAGAGGAGAGAGAGAGAGAGAGAGAGATGTTCATAAACAAGCATTCCTATTTCGAAATCTGTGAAAGGATGTGATGCTCGATGAATTGAATAATGGAGTCTGAGAAGAACGCTAGCTGTAGAGATATGTCCACAAGCGATCGAGGAACGAGTTCACTGGTGCATTCTTCCACCTCTCCGTTCCTCTCATCGATTCATTTACCTTAAAATAGCGTTTCCTGCAAGCTCCAGTCGTCACCAACACACAGTTGGTGACAGCGGGGATGAACTAGTATGGTGGTGCTGCAGCAGCGTACCAGGAAATTGGAGCCACTCAATCCTCTGTAAGATTTCTGGTCACTCCACCAATCCATCTCTGTGATAACGGAAGCATTCTGTGACAGAAAGGTGTGCACTCCGACACGTTCAGGTTCCTTTCAAATCAATCTGCTGCAGCAATCCGATGAACAGCGATATCAGACATTCTCACGACCCATTTCCTTTTCAGGTTTCTCGCGCACCAGACGCCGAGCGGCAACGAAACCGGCGACCGCCGCATGTTTCGCCTCCCTGGTTTGGTGGTGTATGACTTCTGGTGACGTGAGTAATCTCTTCCACTATTCAATTCGTCGACAAAGCTTTGACCTGATGTTATCAAGGAAACCGGTCTCACACGCTTGCATTGCACATCCCTAAGTCAAACAGAGAAGGAGGCGTAAGGAGAGTTGTGTTTGGCCTGGCAAAACAGATATAAATATAAAGAAGGCTGACTTTTCTACCTGCGTCAACCATGGAGAGATCTTCCCATGCAGCTTCCTCTGAGCTTAGTCTTAAGTCTTCTTCGTCACCTTTCACCAGTCGGCCTTTTTTAGAGGTTTGGAGTACCTTTCTGCATTAACTCAGAGCCAAGAGGGCACTTTTAGCTCTCACAGCCAGGAGGACTGAAACAAGGATACTCTTTTGAAGAGAAAGTTGACTTTAACACTTATTATTCTACCAACTCAACAAGACATGAGCTTCTACTACTATTATTCAAGTACCTACTCAGTATGTAACAAGGAAGACTACTGCAGAGACTAGGAAGTCATGTTGAGCTTGATTTAATGAATGCAAAATGGAACTACTAACCTGTGGGATTTTGCTACTGAAGAACAAGTCACCAGTGTTTTGCTGTCTTTGCTGCATGAACAAAGGCCAAGGATGTCTACAGCATTGCTGGCTCCGGCAAGGCTCAGAATCTGCACACTTGAAATCATAGCGACCCTGGTTGTCATGTTGCTCTCACCATCCTATTTTAGGCCATGACATTGCTTACTCTTCTTCCAATTCCTTTGACACACATGAATTTTTTTCCTTGTCAGGTGATCATCCATGTAGGGGAGACTTCTTTCCTTCGTCAACTACAACGACAACGACATACAACAACTTAGCAGTCCAAGTGAGTACAGCAATACAATTAAAGCACTTTTATTTCCAACCTAAAACCATGAATCAGAATTGTCCTTTGTCTTGTGATTTTTTATCATGTAGGCCCATATGAGCTTCAACTTGTTTGACATGAGGAGCATATGATGTTGTCCCTTGATTATTCAAACCCTTGGTCCTGTTCATAACTTTATGTTGACATAGAATGGCTGTTACATGCTGCAAACAACTTCAAGTAGAAGCTTTCTTCACCTTGTTGATACATATTGAAGTATTACATTCTGCAAACAGCTCCAAGAAGAAGTTTTCTTCACCTTGTTGATACACGTTGAACCCCAAGACACTTGTATTCACCAATGCCATTTCAGTTTAGATCTAGCGTCCGTCTCTCAACCTTAATCAAAGTCGAAAATCCATGAAATCAAAAACAAGGATCTAAGATTATTAACCCCAATACTTTCCTGGCAAAGCTCCAATTTCACCTGCCATAATTTCATCCAGATAAGAAAGGGCGCAAATCACAGGCTAACCCTGGGAATAGAATATAACAATGAAAAGTTTGCTTGGAGTATTGAAGTCGATGAACTATATTATCCATGGATTTGCTTCCGATGAAATCAAATCAAATTAGGTTTATCTCCAGCTAGACTATAGTCAATATACTAAAAAGACAGACACACCACTTGAAACCAGTAGTTTAAGTCTTCCATTACATTCAGGTCACCTTAAGAAATTTTGAGTTTGATAAAGTTCCAGCTTGCATTATTAGCTCCAAGTTGGATCTTCAGGATCCAGTTCCACATCTCATCCACAAAGTTAATCCACATGATGTTTAGTGGCCAAACTCTTCCAATTTGGAGATTTTGACCAAACACTGATACATCTTGTACACATACAGCACAATTTATACCTTTACAAGGTACGGGAGAAGCCGAATGATGGTATCATATTCCTGAAACTTTCAGTAAATATTTCCTTTACCAAATAAGAAATTATCCTGCATCCCATCTCCTAACCTTTCCTCTCCAACTGAAAACCACAGCCAAGAACAAACTGAACAGGTTAAAGATAAAACACAAACCATGAAAGATCTACAAAGCCACCACATTTTCTCAAAGATGTCAGTTTCTTATCTTCCAACTCTGCCACTAAAATGTTCTATCATTAACTAACTTGCTCTAAAAGTGTCGATAAATGATTCGGACAACTTGATAAGTACAATGAAACATTTACTGAAACCAACCAAAAGTGAGCAGTGTTAAGACTGACAGCCAGTAAGGTTCCTTATTCTGGATTCAACCCTGAAAGTATGTGGGTTTGGTGAGGTCATGTTATCAAGTCGAGTTTATTGGGCTGACACCTTACTATTTACAACATCAATAGAACTGGTTGGTTGGTTCAGGACCTTCAGGTTGACCTGATAGTGCATGTATGCTTAAAAGACACATAGAAACTTGATTCTAAGATCCACAAGAAAACAAATTTATTAAACAATTCCTTGCAAAAAATGCAATATTAAATGATTCACTAAAAAGGTAAATTGTTACATCCTTGACGTGGGATCCCATGAAACAAGAATCACAATCAATCCATATCGAAAGTTAAGATGAAAAGCAAAGTATGAATAGCTCCCATGAAAATTGTACCTATTACTTCTCAAAACTTCTGAATTTTTTAATTGTAGAATTTTTCACTTGAGGATTCTGAATTCATAATGAACGAAGAGGATGGTGATGTAAACATCATAAGCCTTGCTAAGCTCATGCACTGAAGAACAGTTCCTGAACATTCGCACCTCTCAGCCTAGCCATTCCATTCGTTCACAGGATTTGGACAATTTGATGAAGCAAAGATGCAAATTACTGTGAAAAGCTCTCTTGCAGGAGATTTGGCACTTGTGCAGCCAATACCCTTCATAAAAACATTCATAATGGTACGTTCTTCAGTTGTTAATCCAAACCACCACTTGAAAACCAAGAAATAGGTCAGGTCTTCATATTGTAATTTTGCTCTATTCATCCAAAACATGATACAATGACCAAGAACAGCCAGCTGGCAGATAACAACACTATCTGGAATAGTAATATTACTTCATACTTGGTAAAGTACTTGCCACAAGGAGGAACTGAAAAAATCCATCCTCCAGAGATGCAGGAGAAGATGCACAGAGCATGCCAATATCATCGCAGAGGGAGAGGCCTCCATAGGAATTGGAACCAGGAGGGTATCTGGGGATGGGGCTAGAAAAAGACAATGGTATCATGAAATCAAAAAAAGAGAGAAGGCCGGCAATTAAATTAAGGCAGCCTTACGAAAATCTGTATAATTGAGATTCTCACATTAAGGTGTCTAGGACTCTTCAGTGTCGGGATCTAATTGACTAGAAGGGCCCCGACCCTGACGGTGACTAAATTGCTGCCTGTGACTCTTTTCCTTTTTCCTCTTCCTCTGTGCCTTAGCCTTAGCCTTAGCCTTTGCCTTCTCTTCAAGGTCTCTCACCCCTCGCCTTTTGTACTTTTTGAAAGTAATGTGCCTCTCCTCTGCCATTTTCCTCACCTTCTCAGTTATTTCTGCTGCAATTTGCCGGTTGTACAGCTTCTTCAACCCCTTCATGAGTTTCGCAAATGTGTCAGGCTGAGGCATTAGCCCAGAGTCGAGCATATCTAAACAATAAGAGCATGCCTCTTTGACATGCTTCTTTAAGAACAAAGCATGAATCCATATAGTCCAAGCATACACATTTAGATCACAACCATTGTTCACGATGCAACCCCAAACCTCCTTTGCCAATTCAAGCTTCTCAGCTCTCAGTAGCGCATTCAGTAGGTCCTTCAAAATGCCATACTGTGGGGTGGTCAAGAGGCCTCGTCCCACCATATCTTTGAAGTATGTACATGCCTCAACCAATGAACCATGCTCAACAAACCCATGCACCGTGATCACAAAAGTATCAAGGCCTGGACTAATCCCACTTGCTTCCATCTCATTCCAGATAGCAACGGCTTGTTTCAACTCCCCGAGCTTGCAGACCAATCTGATAACTATGTTATAGATGCCAAGATCAGGAAGACAGCCAGCATTGGACATTCTACTCATGAGCTCCAAGCACTCCTCCAATCGATCCTTCTTCTCATAAGCTGCAAAGATGTGAAAGTAAGCACTCGAATCAGGCCTCAATCCTTGCTCCACCATTTTGTCAAGGAACTCATATCCTCTGTCAATCTTCCCTGACCTACAAAACCCACTAATGAGAGTGGCATACGTCACGGCATCCGCTGCACAATTATTACGCCTCATTTCCACAAACAGCCACATAGCCTCATCCATTCTGTCCCTCGAGCAAAGTGCCTGGATCAGGGTGGTGTATGAAACCACGTTAGGCTTGCATCCCTTCCGCTCCATCTCTTTTAGGAGCTCATACCCATCCTCCATCTTCCCAGCAGCAGCAAAGCCACCCAGCAAAGTGTTAAAAACAACCACATCAGGCTCAAAGCCAGCATTTTTCATCTGAACCAACACAAATTTAGCCTCCATGAGCTTCCCTAGCTTGCACCAGCCGTAAAGAAGCGAGGTGAAGTGCTTCAGGTTCGGGGGATACTTCTCCTTCAAGTCCTGGAAGAGAGAAGCTGCCTCCTTTACACTACCATTCTTGCAGAGAGCGTCCAAAAGGCAGCCAAAGACATGTTCGTCGGCCTCACAGCCATACTTGGGCATTTCATCGAGCACCTCGACGGCCTTGGCGACCATACGGGCGGCGGCGAAGCGCCGGATAAGGCCGACGAAGAGGTCGGGGGTTAGGAGGTCAGGGGTCTCGCGGCGGATCTCATCGACGAGAGCCCAGGCGGCGCCGAAATGACGCATCTTGGAGAGGACGCGGACCATGGCGCGGCGGGCGGCGGGGGACGGGGGATGGTCGGGGCAGCGGGAGGCCCAGGAGAAGAAGCGGAAGGAGAGGGCGCCGGCGTCGCCGCAGCGGCCGATGACGCGCTCGAGGAGGCCAGGGCGGAGGGAGACGCCGCAGTCGCGAAGGGCGAGGTCGAGCTTGGGCGGGCGCGAGTGGAACTTGCGGAGGATGCGGTAGATCCTCTCGACGTCGGCGGAGAACTCGTCAGCGGCGGAGGTGGTGACGGTACGGCTAGGAGTATGGCTGAAGGGAGATCCAGTTACGGGGATGGCGGAGGAGAGGGATCGGAGGACGACCAATCTTCTCCAACAGCAATAGGAGGAGACCTTCTGCATTGCTTTGTTCCCCCACGCCACGCCACGCCCGCAGAGCGGCACATTCCAAGTGTCCGTGAAATAGGCTTAGCAATCTCTTTTATTCCACTCTATCAACCTCTTAATTTCTTTTCATTTCTTTTTGCAACATATCACAATTTTTAATAAATAAATAAAAAGAAAAGGAAGAAAATTAGGATCTCAACAGATGTCAGACTATTATTTCATGGTAACTTACCACATAGATATCCGATCAAACGGATCCTGTCAACATAATCGAGTTAGCTCTTCCTCTCACTGACACTATCAACTTCACTCTTGACATATTGTTGCCATAAATCAAACAGATACTTGAGGAGTCAATGTTGGGTTGAGATAAACCACAAAAAGGTAGTCATTTACAGTACAATTCACAGCAATCTCGGCTTACTAGACCAAGTAGCAAACATCACTAGCATTCCCATAAATGAAAAATTAACATGGCATATGTGATAAGGGCAAAGATGCAACAGATTTGACTCCCCATATATGGGCACAAACATTTTCCACTGTTTCAATTAACAGGAGGAGCTCTATAATATGCAGGGACAGTAGCAGGGAAGAACATTTGCCTAACCCCTTCTGCTTTAATAATCGGGAAAATGATACCCGCTGCACCCTGCCAAGAAAAAATGGATAACCACATCTTATAAAAAGAATCTAAGACAAACTGGAAACTCCGGATGTGAAAGGCGCCACAGAATCATTACTTACAGAAATCAGAATCATTACTTACAGAAATCAGTCTAGCTCCAATCCACAATCTCTCGAGCGAAGGAAAGGGCAACAATAGACGGCCAACTCCATAGATAGCAACGGCAAAGAAGTGCGCAACCAAACTCAGTGGGCGGGGATTAAGACCAGAGAGTAAAGCAATTGGCCCACTTGAGAAAACACCTCCAAGGCTCAGATAATCGAAACAGGCTTGTCGCATTTCATTCCTAGCTTGATCGGGTGATGCACTGAATACCTTGTACAAGGCGCCTGCCAGAGTGTTTATTGTAGAAGCAACCGGCTGAAAAGAAAAGAAAAGAAAAAGCATTTACACCCACGGTGAATAGAAAAATCGAAAGATTCGGAATGAAACATGGAAGTCCATGACATAGCATAAAAGTTTGAGTATGTAAGGAGAATAAGGTTTTACTTTCCGCAAAGTGTAGAAGGATTCCAGGTATTTGCAAAGAGCAGCAGCATCATGAAGATCATGTAGAGGCTTAAGAAGATTACGTAGCACGACTATATCAGACAAGGCCACTGTCATTCCTCCTCCGGTCAGAGGATGGCGCATATTAAATGCATCCCCCATCAAGAGGGCACCAGGTGTTGGATGAGGAGCAGCTGGCATGCTTCTGTTTGGCATGGTTCTAATGCTTCCCTTGTCAATGGCCGCTACAAAAGCATCACGCAGTTCGGTTGGAACCTGAAACGACTCATAATATGTAAACATATCTTATATGCTGCAAGAGGGAGAGCTATACATTATCTGATGGTCACAGGAATAACTTCACAAAAGGAAATTCCAATAATGTAACAAGAAATTATGGTAATTTGCATTACTAACTCAAATGTACCTGAGGTGCCACCATCGTCTTCAGATAATTTGCCATTTCACCATTAGCAATAGAAGGTACCTTCTGTCCAGGTACATCAACCAAACAGCGAATCTCGGTGCTACTAATTGGGTAAAACAATATTGGTGAAGGATTTGCTAAGATAACATGCCCATGATCCGGAAAAGGAAGTTGGCAGTTCTCTAGAACCAAACCAACAAAATAAGAAGGTACATCCACCTGTAGGGAAGAAATTTATCAAAGGGATTATGTATGTCATGCAGCACTCAATGGAGGACAAATGTACCTTCTCTAAGTGTCACGAATGTCAAACAAGATGCTTGAGAGAAGAGCAAGAGCAGGGCTTGAAATGGAAAATAAGTATGACAATTCTACTAAACTTTGAACAAAAATGTAAAAATAAACATTCAGTTATTAAAAATAGTTCTCCTTTTTTACCTTAGGAGAGCAGAGTGCGCGCCTCAGATTCGAAAAGCAGCCATCACATACAATTGTAAGAGGTGAAAGAGCTTTGAATTCTTCACCAGATTTGGTCTTGTAGACTACCCCCTTGACTGTTCCATTTTCTTCAATCAAGGTTGTCACGGTTCCCTGTTCCAACCGAACACTGGAAGAAAGGTTTGATGTAACTTTAGCATGGCAGTAAAGAATCCAAAAACATATGAGAAGTTTAATGTATGAAACTGATATTTTAACGTGATGAATTGCATACTGATGATACTTTATTACATCCATATCGTGAAAGAACATTTTTTTACTCCATTAAATCAGCTTATTGTGAAGAACTGAATAAGTATAACATAGGATATTTAATTGTCAATATTAAACATGCAATGAAAATCTTTATTGGATAAGGAATCACACTGAATTATCATTTCTTTCCCAATTCTCTTTTTCTATAAGAAGCATGGCTGGGGTTTCCCAGGTCAAAAATTAGATAGAAGTCATTTTCAATATTCTTTTGTAAGTTAATATGAATACAACAACAACAACAATAAAGCCGTGAATCCTAACCTTCATTTACTACCCTATCCTAGGTGCTTTGAATGGTGTAACATCCCGATTAGTCCCACATCGAAAGTGGACAAAAACTATGATTAGCTTATAAGGGCCTGAAGAGTATGATGCTATCAACTTCAATTTAACTATCTTGACCAATTATTTAGGTCAAACGAAGTTGATAGACTAATTAGCCTATAAACTTATAATTAAAAATTTACCTTCCATATATAAAACATAACACCAATCAACAAAAGAGTTATACCCATGTTTCATATGAATGCAATATGTTATTGTTTTGAACACAGACTTATAACTAAAACAAATGGTAAAATGTTTAAAAATGGATGAGCGATTACTTAGGCAAGGACGCTGCCTTCTCTCTCATCCTTTGGATGAAACGCCCATTATGGAAGCTCCTCCCAGCAATGTCTGAATGGAATTTCTCCAAAGGGTATGAGAGTTTGGTACTTCTATCATCTTTAAAAAGAGCATAACCAAGGACTCGCTGAGCATCAATTTCGTCGACACAGTCTAGAGGACACAGGAGGGAACACAAATATTAGAAAATATGTTGCACTCAGAACAAACATCTAGATGCGAGACATAAATCAAATTCTCCTTGACGGCAAAACTGAAACTAACATTATAATAAAAGATTTGGAAGTTTTCAATCAAACAGAGATCATGAAAGTTTGGATGCAGCTAATCATTCAAATATATCCAGAATGATCAGTTTGACGACTTACCCTCAAGGCCTAGCTCTAACAATTTTAGGTAGCCTCCTGGTTGCAAAAGTTCACCAACAATTCTGTCAGGCTCAGACAAATCCCTCTCGATGACATGCACACGTCTACCATCCTACACAATAGTTTGTTCAGAAAATATGAAACCACTTTGTAAACTTCAATCTATCTGTAGCACATTCTTGACTAATAGAACTAAGATGCATACAATTCAGACCCTCAGAGAGAAATTAGAATGATTGATCTAAGATGTGTCAAATAACAAACAAATGCAGCAAATGGTAATAGATGCATGCAAAAAAGATTGGAATCTCCAAACATTCTAATGCTGTCAGACCATGACAGTAATTTCATAATCATCAATAGTACACTTTTGCACCTTCATCTTCCATATAATGCATTATTCTAAGCTCTATTTTTCTTATCAAAATATGGATGCATATGTGTGGCTTTTGTTGTTACTTGTTAGTATTGAGTAAAAAAATCATCTGAAGATTTGGCTCCTTAGCTAAAATAACACTTTCGAGAAAGCTGTGGTAATCCTTGGAATTTGTGTTTTCATTATGGGGTTCTTTTCTTTCTTTTTTTTTTTTGTCACTACAAAATTACTTCACCAAAGGATCGTACTAAAATTCTTCTGCCCCTAGAAATTCCAAAAGAAACTACACCTTTTCCTTATCAATCAATAGGCAATTGTCCTACTTCTAGTAACTTAATTGTCAGTAGGAATCCATTTTAATGAACCTAAGTTGTTTTTAACTCTTTTTTTTTCCCTTAATGAGTACTATAAAGCAAAGATAACATATAGAATAAGCAATATATATAATGAATCAATCATTAGAAATGCAGAAATCCAAAAATGGAGAGACTTTGCGGAATTAAAGGCTAAAAGGCCATTCATATTATTTTAACCCTGCACCGTATTGGTGGCTGCAAGAACTCCATTCACCCTATCAGTGCATGCTTGCTAGCGGTGGAACATATTCCAACCATGTAAGTACCCAGTCTAAAGGCGAGTTGAGGATTGATGTTCTTTGAGTATTTACTTTACTCAAATTTACATCCATGGATTGCATTAACCATTTCACCAAGGGAAATAAATTCAAGAACAGGGAAGGAACAAACTAGCAGGCAGGTAAAAGAGAAGCTCCACAGACGCAAGAATCGCAACAATGGGGGTACACGTCGCAGAAACCAAGTCTTTTCCTTTCTTGATCTGTCATCCGCAACCCACATGCACAAATCGGAATACGGGAATCCACAACTCCGATGAGAAAAATTAGGAAAAGAAAAAAATACAAAAGAAACAGAAGATCTAACCTTCCCCAGCGCGTAAGCGAGGGCAGAGCCGGCAACACCGGCGCCCACGATGATAACTTCGGCTCCCCCGTCTCCGGGGACCACCGGGCCGGAACAACACTTTCCAGCAGTACGACGCGCCCTCCCCTTCCAGCCATGGAACCCTACGTGCAGGAGGAGGAACCCTAGGATCGAAGCGACGACGGCTCCCAACAGGTATTGATCCGCCATTCTCTTCTCCCCAAGAGCAAACCTTCTCTTGTTCTCCCCCTTTTACCCTCTCTTTCTACCCTGTTCTCCGACCATGCCTCGCTGTCCTCAATAAATAGAAACAGCGGGACTGTGTATATATATAGAAAATGTTACATTTTACAAGCAATTAACATGGAAGAATGGTCAAAATTCAACTTATGGTCCAACTTGGCTACAATCTGAAGCCACATCTACTAGTCCAACGAATCCAGATGTTTCCTGGTGGAGCCGTGACCATAAAGGGGGCGTGTCGGGCAACGAACAAAACTATCTGGTTACCTGCACGTTAACAACACGCCGCACGAATCTCCACGTTGGAGTGCTTCAAGATCTGTGCCCGGGGTAGGGCTTCACACTTACGGCGGTCGGTGGTGCAATTCCCACCAAATCAAATCAACAGCATGATCGTGTTTTGAGTGGTGTTATGGAATTTGGAGCGGATCTCCACACCTTGCAAAATATCACACGAGCAACGGCTGTGGACCGAGACGCGTCCACGTGGCGTCTCACACATGGAGCAAAACGTGTACGCTTATGGCGCCTGACATAAGAAGGAGAGGATCCCCTCCAATTCGTACCGGTTCAATCATGTCACTCTCCCAACTCGATTGTGCGCTCCACCCACTTTCGAATCCCAACCATCCAATTGTATCGTTCGCGTGGACGGATAAATACCACACACGTGTCGATCCAACTTAAGTCACGATAGCACTTCTCAAGGACAGTATGGGCCGTCTACGTGGGTCGCTATTTATGTCGTTCGGTTGATCGTGACACGAAAGCAGATCGAGTGAAAGCATTACTTTGCATGGGAAAGGCCCATAAGCTTTAGTACAGACAGGCGGACGGCTGAGATGAAAAGTGAGTATGGAATGGACGGCTGAGTGGCTTTCCAATGAATCTACCAAGTCAAGGTGGGCTCAGCCTTTGATCCACTGGCAAAAGATCCATTTAATTTTATATTTTCAGCTGATTTAAAATCAAAATTAAATCAACTCGGTTTTATTCCATTTGGAATCATGAAATTGTTGATCAACTCAGATTTTGATTTTGATTTGATTTTTGATTCGAACAGCCAAGGGGAAATTACTGATAAGAGGAAATGCCCAACAGCATCGTCGTGCTTGCACCAATAAATCTGACTTGGTAAAGGAATATATATATATATATATATATATAATTTCACAGTGGTGACAAACCATCATCAGAGTGTGGGTATGCAAGCCAAGGTTCACAATATTGTACCATACTGGTGTTTCGACCTGGACTCGGTACGGTACGAGTGTACCGAGCGGTACACCCAGATGTACCGAGCACACCTAGTTGCTACAGTACTAGAATGTACTGCTATGGTGCATTGTTACATTGTTACAGTGCTACAATCGAAACCGGTAAGTACTGTCAGGTAGCGAGCGATCCGCATACCGATAACCTGTCGGACCAATACGTATCGGACGGTACGCTTCGGTATGACAGACCTTGATGCAAGTTGCATTATTGATGCTTGAATTCCTTAAAAACCCAAAATAATAATAATAATAAAATAAAACCAATTATACAAACTAAGTCACAAAAAAATAATATTTCAGCTATTTCAATTGGTTTTATGAATCTTGTTTCATCTTTAATATTTTACCTCATCCCTATGTATAACTGTGCCAAATCCAAGGTGGCATTGGTTCCCTTGGAACAGAGGATAGTAGGCCACAGGACAAGACATGATTCTGTACCCCACTCATCTCTCTCTCTCGCCCGTCTCTGATCTCCATGGCAGTGCCTACTTGAGGTGGTGATCTCCGTGATCCTGCAGCCTCCACACAGGAAAAGGTTAAACCGGCCACTGCCTCTGCCTCTGCATGTCCTCTTGAGCTGCAACCATCGATTTTGAAGTCGTGGTCAAGTCTATCTATAACAATTGTATCTTTACTCTACAAAACATGGAGCTTTGTTCAAACAAATCAAAAGAAATCATGGATCAGCACAGCGAACGTTCGCTGCTGCTTCCGACATTTCGACGGACTCCTTGTACGAATGTACTCTTCCCCATCCATCACATTGTTTTAGCTCTGTAGACTCGAATAGATTACTCTTACCTCAAGGAAATGGAATGATTTCTTGGATTAGAACACAATTTACTGATTGATTAGTTTCGTCGCCAACTTCGGTATACAACAGATATAAAAAAGATCTTTTTTTTTCGTGGAGAAAGCAAAAGAAAAAGAAGAAGACGATGAAGAGAAGAATGAGAAGACATGAATAAGAAAAGAACAAAAAGGAGCAAACTTTCCCCTTGGAAGAATCAGAGGGTGCGCCAAAGACGGGATTTTGATGTCGCGTTCATGGTGGAACGGATCAGTAGTCGGGCATGAGGTGGGAGATCTTTCCCTCCTCGCCGGGCGTCATGGCTACCTGCTCCGTGACGCGAAGCCAGATGCAGACGGCGGAGAAGCTGAGGACCAGGCTGAGAAGGCCGCTCCCGAGCCCAATCCCGATAATGGCGAGCACTGATAGTCCCCTTGGCCTTATTGGCGGCAGGGGGTAGCCGTACAGATCCCGGTTGCCGACGAAGGAGCTTGCGTTGAACCGCGGCAGACCCACCGCTGGCCCCGACCGGTTGGCAAGCAGCATGGGGATGGGGCCGGAGAGGCAGTTGTAGGAGACGTCGAAGGTGGAGAGGCGGGCGAGGAGGCCGAGCTGGTCGGGGATGGGGCCGGAAAGGAGGTTGGCGTGGAGGTCAATGACGTTGAGGTAGGCGCAGAGGGCGAGCTGCGGGGGGATGGACCCGGTGAGGTCGTTGGAGGAGAGGTTGAGGACGGCGAGGTTGAGGAGGGCGGAGAGCTCCGGCGGGATGGGGCCTTCGAGCTGGTTGGAGGAGAGGTCGAGGGACTGGAGGTTTGTGCAGTTGGCGACGAAGGGGGAGATGGCGCCGCCGAGGGCGAGGCCTGTGAGGGACAGCTTGTAGACGCGCCCGTTGTTGCAGGTGACGCCCTGGAGGTAGGAGGTGAAGCCGTTGCAGGGGGCGGCGAAGTTGGATCTCGTCCAGTTCCGGAGGCTGCCGTTGGGGTCCGTCAGGCCCCGCCGCAGGTTCGACAGGCACGCCTCGTCGCCGGATTCCGCCACCGCCGGCGGCCGAAGGAGGAGGACTAGCTGTAGCACAAGGAGGAGCTCCACCCACCACAGCGGCGGCGGTGGCCCCATTGGACGGATTGGGGGGGATAAAAATGCGATCTTTGGTCCTATTCGCTCGTCTCTGCTCCGTGTTTTAAGGTATCATCATCTCCGTTGACCTGATCCAGACCCGGATTCTGGTCCATGGCGGAGGACTGAAGATGATCTCGCTACGCTTCACCGTGGCCTGTTCTCGATCGCCGACCGTGGATCTACCATCAAGATTGGGTCGACATCCAAAGACCCGACGCAGCACACAGCAGCGCCCCACTCCGAGAAGGGCGCCCAAACGGCGCATCTCCCCACCCCCACTGATCTCCTCTCGCGTCCCCCACCACCCTCACCCTCGTCGCCGCCACTTGGAACACGACCCAGGTTCGGTCATGGCGCCGCAGTCTTCGGTGGAAGAAAGAGGACTCGGATGTGCTTCTGTAGATGATCTCTCTGAAGCGGCAGCCATGCATGGCCACTCTGCAACTCCTGCGACCAATCAGATGCATGACCATCGAAATATCCACATCAAAATGCTTTGCAATACGAGGACGACAGCCAGTCCAGTGGATGCATCATCTGCAACCACTCCCCAGCTTCGCTCTCAGTGGCGTCCCAACATCGACTCGGGTTGTTATCATGCAGGCCTTGCCTTCCTTTCATTGTTTGACCTGACCTTCTCGACTGCAGCTGTCGTCCCAAAGATGAGAGACTCATATCTAGCAGTCCACCGAATGCCTGAATCATCACAGATTTACTTAGATTGATGACATAAACATGAAATCTGTCGATAGTGATATGGCACATTTGGGTATCACCCATGTGGACCTAGGCAAGCAGAGGTGACGATGTCGATATGAAACTTCAAGTCTGATGTGGCATGTAGCACGCAGGTGGCTGGCAGTCGCTCGTTATCTTTTTCGTATGAACGACATTATCACGGTACAATCATCCCAGAAAGCTTGGGACGATATCGCACGATGTCGGTCCGTACATGTCGGTCGACACTCACACAAAAGCTTAAGTCGGTCGCCCAAGAAGTCGATCGTAGTTAATCGACCTTGTACGACTAACTCATCCTCGCAGATATAAAAACTAACCCTCCTTGATCATGGAAGGGGACTTAACTCCCCATAACTCCAGAACATTGACTTAAACTTCGAATGGGTCGAGTAGAGAAATCCTCTCCCGACTTCGAATGGGTCGAGTAGGGAGAACCACGATCGGGAGACGACGCTTGGATTGTAATATGGGTAGATTGATACATGGCGGGTAGTTGATATTGCATGACTAATATTTCAGCAACATGAGGACACTAACTCAGCTATTTCAACTCATAACAGAAGGATATTGACCCTTAATAGATAAAATATGAAACGAGCCTGTACATTTGATAATTGAATAAGTCGCAGATTTATAATTATGCCTTTGAGTCTTTCGACCATAATTTAATATCCTATGTCATTTCATCGCACTATATAAAATTCTACGTATGTTGTGTCACAAGGAGAACCCTCACTTATTACACAAGATCATCTCAGATTTTTTTTCTTCACTAATTAGTCATTTTAAATATTTGACATATAAATCTTTTGAATCTTTTGCTAACTTAAATATGAGCATTATCAAGAATGCTTGTATCGCATTATTACAAAACTAAGTGAGCGACACCACCTACCTTGATTAGTGACGTTCTAAAAAAAAATCATAATTAAATTTAAATCATCTTCTCGATCGAATAATCAAAATCTTCTTTAACATATTATTAGATCAAAGAAGCTCTATTCTCATATGTTATCTTTAAGCTAAGTAAGGGTATATTTGAGAATATATTTAAATTTTACAATGCATATTTCAAATATAAATTGATGTTTGATATATTTTTTTTCAAATCGCATCTGGCTCGGATGTCATATTAAAAGTACTCAAATGTTAATAATATCTCACGGTAGAATTAGCATTTCAGTATTTGTGTGGGATGCTAACATAATTTTTTAAATTCTAAAAGTACCCTATGACTTAATCTAAAATTATAAAATTATAAAAATGATTTAGTGGGAAATCAATATGATTTATATATTCACTAAGGTGAATTTTTATTTATTTATTTTTAAAAATTATTTATATTAATCTATATGATTATATTTTATTTATTATATATTTGGCTTAAAAAAATTATGATTATATATATTCATTTTTTTATTTATTAATTTAAATAAAAATATGTTTACTTTTGAACAAATATTTAAAATATAATTTTATCAATTAATATATATTTAAAATATAAATTTTATCTATTATTTATTAAGTACTAAAAGTATTCATAAACGTAGCCTAAGTACAAGTCCCGTTATTAATGGATGTCTCTCGGGAGCACAAAATCCAAATAAAATCCGAACTAGATTCCCTACCTTAAGTGTAGACAACCCTAAACACAGCTGATGAGGGTAATAATAACGATGGGACACGAACTCACGTCACCTGCTCCGGGTAATAATAACGATGAGACACAAACTGACGTCATCTGCTCCCGGGTGACGTCTCCCAGGTCACGTAAATCGAGGAGCTACGGAGGTCGCCTGCCTCGGTCTGACCTAACAGCGCCTGGCCGAGGCAGACCACAACGCCGACCGAGGCGCGTCGCCATCCTACAGGAGCCAAGTCCTTCACGCAACGCAAATACCGATGTCAGACGCTATCAAAGGCACGACCCTGCTCCCTGTAAGTGGGCACATCAGGGAACAGGTGACCTTCCCTATAAAAACCCTCGCGTTCAGTGGGGAGAAAGGAAAGAGAAAAAGGAAAAGAAAGAGGGAGAAAACTCTCGATCAAATAGGAAAAACCCCCTCAAACTATCGACTGACTTGATCGTCGGAGGGGTCGGGCCGAGCTCTTCCGACTCGACCTGTGTGTAGGTACGAAGACGGAGCGCCTCCCACCGAGCGCCCAAGCGAGGAGTCCCCTCCCGGAGAAACCAGTGAGCCCGTCACGATCAGACCAACACAGTCGGCTGCCTCATCAGTCTCAAGGGACGCTCTCAACGATCTCCGCTCATTCAAATCCGAACCCAATCGTGTCGGCCTCGACCCGTACGGCATAGAGGTGTTGACACTAACAACAGCTTAAGCTGATTAGAGAGAGAGAGGTTTTTGATATGCAGCAATCGGATGCAATCTCATCACTCCCGTCTCAGATAGAGAGAGAGAGAGAGAGAGAGAGAGACCGAAGACTCGTACGATGCATGGCTTCCACGTGCCCATTCCCCCATGCACGTTCGAATCCCCCTGCAAGTAGCTCTCCGAGCAGCAGTAGCCTCAGAGAAGACGAAGGACGAAGCCTTCTTTGCTGTCTAATGAGTGGAGTAGAATCGACAACATCCATGGCGATGAATCATATCTTCACCTTGGTCAACACATTTCATTCTTGTCTTAAAGGTGACAAGCTAATCACAGAACTAATTTATGTGGTTTGTGATGTAGATAAAAAGTATGAACAACATGTTTCTTGTTTTCTTTCCAGCAATAATGCACCAAAAGAGTACTGCTATGGACGACCTATCTATGGGAAATAGCAGCAGCCATCAGCCAACCTATACGAAAAGTATATTTCATATCTTAATGCAACTTTGTTTGAACATCAATCACATCACATCGCCACCCAATACATAGTGTATAAAGTTTTAAGTACAACGATGAGTAGTTTCTTTAGAGCAGGAGTACTGGAAAAGACTTCTTTTTATGAACAGCAAACATAGAGAAGTACGAAGCTTCCATCACATCTAAAGAGTATTTTTAATGTATGATTAAGAAGCATCCATCACATCGATTTTCAAGATTTATGAGTATTTATTTTAGGGAGAATTTTTTTATAAAAAATATTTTTTAAAATTATTTTCTATCGATGTCAATCTTTTTTTTTTCTTTTTAGATGGACCAATTCATATGGTGTATCAATCCAGTTGTAATGTTTTTACACTACGATGTTAATATTTCTAATAATATAAAAGAAAATTATAACATGGTATAAAAATACATAATATTTTACGTTATAGTGTATTTCTAGCCTGCTGAAAATACTACGACATAATACAAACCATAATATTTTTGATGTTGTTGCAGCGTATAAATTTTTTTTGATAATGTTGCAAACACTATAACATGGTGTAAAAATATTATAACCAGATCGATTCACGATTAAATAACAAGAATTAAAAGAAAAAAAGATCATGAATGATTGGCTTTTAAGTCAAATGGTATTTCGATAAGAAGGGGACGCTGTTAGGGAAATAAAATATTCAAAATGTGAGATTTTTTTTTTCAAAAATTTACCCTATATTTTACACACATTAACACCAGTTTAAACATTATATATATATATATATATATATATATATATATACATGATATATAAAAATATATAAATGAAAAAAAAATTCAGCAACATGCTAACTGGAAATTTGTATTGTGAACACCGAGTATTGCACACATGACCGGAGAAATCTGAACTGGTAAGTATTCAGAGAATATTGTGATCCCTTCCTCTGAATCAGTGTCAGAGCTTTCGTTGCGGGCACTCCTGTGAAAACACAGACGAGGAAGAAGAAGAAGAAGAAGAAGAAGAAGAAGGCGAAGGTTTTGGAACTACTGAACTGAATAAACCAGATTGCTACAATGATTAAGATCTCCTCACAGAGGTGCAATGAGAGCGCATCATCTCCAGGATTACTTCTTCTTTGATGTCTTCGAAAATGGTAGCTTCTATCTCTGCTCCAATGTCGGAAGCCTGAGGCTGGAACACACCCCATTCCCTCCCCGAGCTCGACATCTCTGAGCCTATCAACTGTCTAAACCTCGTCTTCTTCTTCTTCCTTCGAGGGATAACGAACTTTCCGGCTGTCTCAGGGGATTCTTCGTCTGCTTCCCTCTCACGGTGCAAAAGATGCACATTCGATCGATCGAACTGCCTCTTCGATCCAACCAGCTGATAGAAGGCAGGAGTGTAAGCTACCTTCAGAAGCTCGTTGAAGATGTCTAACACTTTTGTTGTCAGAGCGAAACCTTTGTTCTTTTCCGTGTCTGAAGCAAGAGAAGCAGCAGCGACATGATTTGGTACCGCACCGAGAAACAGGAACAGAAGAGGAGGAAGAGATGGGAGACTCACGGCGGACACGAGGCACAGCAGCAGTATCGATCCAGTGCAAGGTGTTCTTCGTGGCCCTCTTAGAGAACAGCTTGCTGAGCATGTTCCTCACCGTCCCTTGTCTCCTGGTCCTCCTCCTGCATGGATTGCCAGGCCAGCAAGCAGGGCACGTAGACTGGGACGCGAGAAGCCTGTCCGAGTAGCCTCGCTCCAGGAGATAGACATCCAGCAGGAACGGCTCCTGCTGCTCTTGTAGCAGCTCGAAAAGGCGCCGTCGGCGGACCTGAGACAGGTAGGCCATATGGGTCGGAGAAGAAAGGTGGGAGGGAGGGAGGGAGTTCAAAACGGAGAGGAGGGAGGGAGGTGGAAGAACCACATGTCCTCGTGCAGATTCCCCTCGCCTGGAAGTCAGTAGAAACACTGCAATTAGGGGGGGGGGGGGGGGGGGGGGGGGGGGATGCAGGAGAATCCAGAGGCAGTTTGTGGGTTGCTTGTTTCTCG
The DNA here is from genome assembly GCA_001649415.1 of Musa itinerans. Classification (NCBI taxonomy): domain Eukaryota; kingdom Viridiplantae; phylum Streptophyta; class Magnoliopsida; order Zingiberales; family Musaceae; genus Musa; species Musa itinerans. Next base: position 1,144 of record LVTN01000694.1, on the reverse strand, counting down.
GTGAGGGAGCCCGGAGACATCTCATGCTCTTTTGGCTTTTCAGCAGCCACCATGTCACATCACATCACCAGGTGAATCGCCAGTGTACTCAATCTGCTGGCCAAAAGTTGGGTGGATTACTGCAATAAAAGCCCAATCATGCTGAGTTATTGTCTCAGAGAGATGCTGCTGGAGGATTTGGACTGCAGCAACTGTTGACATTATGTAATCCCATAGGTTTAGGAATGTAAATGGACAAAAGCATGTGTTGATGATCAGAAGGATTGGACAGCGGACAAGATTGAGCTGATTTAGCCTGAGTCTATCTCTCCTGCCTCCTCAAAAGACAAACAAGGCTGAGTTTTTGGGTGGTCAAAAGGTGCTGGAGGTCGGAGGGGTGTGTTCGGGCTTGTTGGAAGCTTAGTGGAGAGGAGGGAGAGTGAAAAGTATTCATTGGTGTTTCTGCTGATCGAGCTGATCATTTGATTATCATTTCAGTCAAATAATAATTTATCAGTTGATGATCATTTCAGTCAAATGATCATTTCATTCCAGAAATAATAATAATAATAATTTATCAAGAAAAAAATTAGTATTAGACATTTAGACGTCTCTATATTTGATTTTTATTGAAAAATATTGTTTTTATAAAATTCTAATAATATCTTGAACTATATTATTTCAAGTAACATATCCACATGTCAATTCGATCTGATTTAGGTGATTCGAGTCGGATTGCTTCGAATCGAATCAAATTCTATTGCAATGAATTAAGTTGAATTTTATTGAATCTACGGCCAATGTAATGTGAGTGTAACTTGAGTCGATGGAGGTGAAGTGAGAAGAGCAAAAGGTAATGATGGAAGGGGAGGAGATGAAGTGGAGGTGGAGGATGTGAGGATAATTTTGAAATGGAGGTAGCGAGATAATTTGACAAAAAAAAAAGATAATCCAAGACTTAACAGGAATAAATTAAATATTTAGAAATTTATTGAATCGATCTGATCAGATTTATATCAAATAAATCAATTTAATCTAAATAACCTATAATCAATTTAACCTAAATTATTTTGATCACAGTATTAAAAAAGGAGTGTCTCTTGATAAAAATAAAAAAGGAGTGTCTGCACTAGAGGGTGAATTAGTACTTTCGTAAAAGTTATGT
>LVTN01000693.1:147420-159248 GCA_001649415.1 Musa itinerans | reverse complement strand
CCCTAGCGTCCCCACACGAGCAGCTATGAGACTAGTTGCATCCATCATATGGACGAGTATACAGCATACCGGTCTGTCCGATTATCACGATGTCCTTCTCGAGTAACCTATGACCGATATTATTTAGGATCTGTGTTTAAAGGGTATCGATCTCATTATCGTGATCTCATCACGATCCGATTCCCATTGCACAAATCCAAGGACATCACAATATATATATGCATATATGCAATAGTTAATATAAAGTGATATATGCCAAAATATAATAAGCAAAAAGATTTCATATCAAGTCACACGTGCCATCACTCACGTGATTGGCTTGCTGAGCACCTATAACTAGCACTTCATAACAGCCATGAACGTTAATTCACCTTTTCGCACCCCTTTCTTCAGTTGTAATGCCGATATATGTTAGGGTGCCTTGGTTCCTCTCCGAAAGACGGGAACCACATAGGGGTCATCACCTCCCATCACACATAGGGAGTTAAGGAACGACATTGGCACCAACTTCACCGCGTGCATAAATTCCATTCTAAGAATCACTTGGAAGTCATCTAGTGGCAACACCATCATGTTAGTACTCCCACACCATGTTCCGATCTTGATGGGAACTCCCTTTGCCAACCCAGAGATTCGCTTGGCCTCTGAGTTCACCTCCTTCATTCAACTTGAGCTCTTCTCCAAGTTTAGCCCAAGTCGTTTTGCTTCTCAATCGACAATAAAGTTGTGGGTAGCGCCCGTGTCCACCATTGCATGGATTGTTTGGTCATTAAGCTTGATGTCTACGTACATCAGCTCGCCACTTCCTGCTTTTTATAGCTTTGTCTTTGTGTTCTCCCCCACTTGACCCTGCATGGCGTTCAACAAACGCATTACTCCCATCTGGGGTCCTTGCGACTCCTAATCGTCACTACTAGATTCAGAACTACTCAAACTAAGGGAGACAGCCTTGCCCTTGTCCGATTTGGGGGGATGGATGGAAGCTGTTAACGTATTGAGTGCCTGTTTTTATGGGCACTCCCTCACTATATGTGGCCCTCCGCACAAGAAGCATTAGCCAAGTTTCGGGGCCTTGCATTTCGGGTTTGGCCCTTTATGGGAACTCTTCTTCTTTTGTTTGCCCCCGAGCTTCTTTCCTCGAGAATATTTTGGAGGGCGATTGCTTGAAGATTGTTTCCTTCTTCCCAAGTCTTCAGAGAAAATAAAGTCAATGAGCCTTTCTGTGGCAGCAATTGCCCCGATCACATCGGCGACATTCCTTCGATGTAGTTCTTGTTGAGCCCATGGCTTCAAACCATCAAGGAAGCTGAACATCTTATCCTTCTCGGATATGTCTTATATGTCTAGCATTAGCGTAGAAAATTGCTTCACGTAGTCTTGGATGGAAGTATTTTAGTGGAGTTGTCTCAACTTCCTTCTTACGATGAACACTGTGTTCTTCGATAGGAACTGAGTTCTCAACTCCTGCTTTAGGTCCTCCCATATGTCAACTCGACACCGACCTTGTTGGATCTCCTCCCAATGGGTTCGCCACCAAAGTTTTGCATCTCCGTTCAGATACATTGTTGGTATAGAAACTTTAGTTTCTTTAGAATCTGGCCTTGTAGCTCAAAAGTATTGTTCCATGTCGAACAAGAAATTCTCGAGCTCTTTGGCATCTCTAGCCCCTCCATAACCATGAGGCTCGGGTGCCCTCAAGTTTTATGGCGGCGCAACGCGGGTGTTACTTCCTCCTATATTTAGTGCTCTTGTGAGCATAGTCATCCTTGAAGTAAGTTCCGCCACAACTTCCTGCAGGTGTTGCACAATGTCTTTTGTGTCATCTGATAATCGGTCGACTAGGGCCTCAACCTTATCGATCCTGGACTCCGCTTCTTCTTGCGAGCTTTCTACCCCAATAAGCCTTCGTTGGCCATGGTAGAGTTCCTCCAAGCTCGCTTCAAGAACATCCAAGCAGGTTTCCGCTAATGTGAGTCTCTCCTTATGACTCTTTTTTACGGTTGGCGCTCCAGATTGCGCCTCCTCCACTCGTGGAGAGCAGCCAACTTCTCGCTCATCATGTTCGCTGCCGTGCTCCTCTTGAGCAGCTCCAACAGCATGAGAGCGAGTATGCACTTGCAGCCCACCTGTAGTTGCTTGGGGCAAGGGTCCGGCTTGCCCCGTCTTGCTTGATTCGCCACGATGCTTTGCCATGGTGAAGTTGTGAAGTTCCTTCGCTGTTCGCTCGAAGTGCTTGCCCGCTCTGATACCACAATGTCACGGCCTTAGCTGGAATTACCTAAGACATGAGGCACCCTTGCGGTAAAGACGCAAACTTAGTTTGCATTGCCTAAGTCGCGAGGCACCCTTACAGCAAAGACGCGAACTTAGCTTGCATTGCCTAAGTCACACTTCTCCCTTGCGATTTGCGTCTGCAAAGATCAACCCACTTGCAACCTCTCGCAGGTCCCGAAGGACCTATAAAAGAGAAAGTTGATTAGTTCGAAGAATGAGCGATGGACAAGTCCCGATGTCTCACGAAAAAGGGAAGCTTTACAAGCTATTGAGCGAGCACCTTGTGTGTACAAGAGAAAAAAGGGAGAGGAGGAAAACAAGGACTTTAGAGGGTTGAACAAACAGCTGCAAGTCCACAAACAGCTATTCACTGGGTGTCGAGTGCCGAGCGCGACAACAAGTTCCCGCCAAGGTAACATGCAAACTTGCGAAAGGTTATTCAATGTCTGACACTATACCGAAGCCCCATCCCCCATGGTGCCACCCTAGTGGTGCAAAGGTGCTGAGATGGCTGAAGTTTTGCGTGTGGCAGCGGGCTACAGAAAACAGCCCGTGGCACGCGAAAACGGAGTTATTTTGGGCTGTTTTGCTCGATTCGGTGAGTGATCGCACTGTAGTGCTACAACTTATTTGAACTTACATTTTTACAAGCAAAAGGACTTAAAACCAAGACAAAACATGTTGCCAAGCAGCTGTACATGTAGATGAGAGCGATGAACTGTTCGTTGAATGAAGTTGTTGCGGGTGCGCGACGACCGTTCATGACACACCGAAACACTAACTCTAGCAATCTCAAAAGACTTATTAATCTATTTAATCTTCTTCTTAATGAGTATTTTATCTACTTTTATATTTTTTGAAAAAAAATATTTTTATTTTACGCTCTTTTCAATCTTCATCGCTCATTATTTATGAATCTCTAACCATTGAATCTTTTGAGCTTTTATATCATTTATTGAAGTTGAAGAGGATAAAATTCAAAAAAAAAATCTATTAGAGATCAACAATCAAAGGCATATAAAAAAGTTGACATAATATTAATATGGTTCAACAAATCGAAGTTATATCTATGATAAAAATCAAATTCTTTATTATCATGTGAGATCAATTATAACACCCTGAATTATCCCCATTTAAACACATTTTCTCATAGACCCTCTCACATAAATCCTAGAGAATTTATATCTTTTTCTCTTATTCTGTGGAGAAACCCTATCTTCTCTAGACACTTTAGAGAGAAACCTAAGAGTACTAAAGGTATTTTCCACATTTTTGCTCTCCTCCTATCAAAATCAAAAGATACAAAAGATATTTATAGAAGAACTAAACCTTAATTATTAGAATTTTTTTCTTCATGAGAATTTCTTTTTGTATTAAATTTTTTTATTTCACTAGGACATTGACCTTAGAAATATCAAAATACTTATCAATCTTAATAAAAACATATAAATAAAAGTAAGAGCTAAAAATATATTTTATTATAACGCCATTGCACTACCTACGACATCTTGGCCAGCGTACCAATGCGCACCAAGGTTATTGGTTCAGATCATTTCACTTATGGTTGTCAAAATTGGAAACCAATAGGTAATAAAAATTTTGAACTGGTAAGTTATACTCAATACTATAGTTTATTCCTTTATCGGAAAATGTCCGACTGGATCAAGTGAAGAAGGATTAGAACTTTAGATTTTAAATCAAATATCTTTTTTTTGTCAATTTCATGTGTTAGAATAAAGAGGGGAATACTCTCTAAGGATTCCTCAAGTCTCTGGTAAGTTTTTGCACAAAAGTTACATGGAACCCTCTTACCGGATCTAATTTTCATACCCGGAGGAATAAGAGTTCGTTTTGGCATGTAAATAGATGAAGCTAACACAATGCCTTGAAGTATATATTAAAAATGGGAACAAATGTTGATCTTCTTAGTAAAGTTATTTTTTGTTTCTTCCTTGAACGAGTCTTCAGACATCGAGGGTATGCAGGAAAAATCTTCAACGGTTGTTTATTCCTCATCATTCGTCGGGTTTTAGAGCACAGACACTATAAAATTACAAAGGCAATGAGAGGACCCAGGCTGCTAAGGAGGCAAACGAGTGACATGTAAAATTATGTCATGCTGAGTCTTCTTGTTTGCTCATACCAATAGATTTTGTCCCTCTATGATACAATACATGATAAATATTAAATATTATCAAGTTATAAGATAATAATTCTAAATTTAACTCTCTTAAATTTTAAAAAAATAACTAAAGATGAAGGGAACAAAAATTGAAGTACTGGAGATAAGTTGAAGTACGTCAAGAAACTCATGGCTCTAGAGGCTTAAGCTATAATTATACAAGTGATAAAGAAGCTACAGAAAACTCATCCATGGAGAGGTTCTTTTGTGCAAATGATAATATAAAGATTGAGTTCCATGGTCACTTCAACTTCAAGAGTTTCTTGATTAGTTTAATATTATTAAAAAAAATTTAAGTACAAGAAAATATCCAAAAATTAAAAAGTAAAATTAGTTGCTAAAAGACTTCGAAGTTATGGTTCAATATGGTGGAATAAAGTACAAGAGATGCACCTTCAAAAAGGAAAGATGAAGATTTCATTTTAGGAGAAGATGAAATCTCAACTTCATAAGAATTTTTTTCTATCTAATTATATTTAAACTCTCTTTTTATAATTTAATAATATTTAGCAAGGTAGCAAAATTATCATCGACTATATTGAAGAATTCTATAAATTGATGGTCTGAAATAACACTCAAGAAATAGAAGAATAACTTGTTGCAAGATATGTCAATGATTTATGAATTATGATTCGAGATGAAATAGAGATACAATGACTATGGAGGTTATCTAATGCTTATCAATTAGTGCTACAAGTTGAAGCAAAACTTGCAAAAGAGGTATTCTAATATTCCTTTACCTTCCTCTACTAAAGCTAAATCTACTTGTTATAATGCTAGTGGCTCAAATGCTAACGGAATCATGAAAAATATATACAAATTAATTCTTACCAACCGTGGAGAATAATCTAGTTGCACCAATCACCTTCCTACTTACTTTAAATGCAAACAAGTAGGATATTACATGAACGTGTGCCTAAATGGACAAGCTAATGCACGAGATAACTTTACCGAGAAAGAAGATGCCAATAAACAACTTAAAGATATCAAAAAACCAATATATGATGAATATCCCTAGGAGGCTTCTGAAGAAATTGCACCTGAAGAAGGTGAATGCTTGGTAATCCATAGAATGCTTCCCACTCCAAGAGATGATTCTAATAAGGAACGTTTATGAAATAATATTTTCAAGACACATTGCAAGTCTTAAGACAAGGTTTATTCTCTTGTTATCGAGAGCGACCTTTGTGTCTCAAGATATGATAGACAAGCTTAAGCTCAAAACAGAATCACATCTTAAACCATATTGGATTGCATAGTTCAAGAAAAGCAATAAGGTTTGAGCTACTAACTGATGCTTAGTTTCTTGTTCGATAGACAAAAATTATAAAGATGATGCGTGATGTGTAGTACCAATAGATGTTAGCCATATACTCTTAGTGATAGAATATGAAACGTAATTACAAAGTATACTTGAGATAGTGAACTTAATGACTATTTATACATATTAGCAGAGAGGATTTTCCTCAACTACTCAGAGATTTTCACAAGCAATTGAGGAAATCTTATCTATTATCATGCCCCCGTAAGATTGAGCTTCTATCAATAATGTCGATCTTCGACTAATACAATGAAAATAGTTTGTGGACGAGAGGCTTTTTGAGTGAGTTTACTAGTTGATCAATTGTATGTATGTGAAAAACACGTAGTTGATGTCTAACAACTTGATCTCGCACGAAATGGAAGTCGATGGTAATGTGTTTGATGCAGGAGTGGAACACTAGATTGGCATATAAGTAAATAGCTCCAACATTATCACAATATATTGTAGAAGTGATGGTGGAGTTGATGTTATATTCCTTAAGCAGATTTATAATCCAATTGAGTTCAGCAGCAGTGGTGGCAATGGCACAGTACTTAGCTTCAGTTGTAGACCATGCGATTATCTTTTATTTTTTAGAACTCTAACTGATTGGATTAGCTCCAAGGAAGATAATATACCCTGACGTGGATGTTCTATCATTAAGGTTCCCCGCCCAGTCAGCATCAACAAAGGCATGGAGATGCAATGGAGTATTTTTGCGGAGAAAAAGGTCATGATTGAGGGTCCCTTTAAGATACCGTAAAAATTTGTTTGACCATAGACTAATGCGCAATAGATGGCCAATTTATGAATTATGATAATTTATTGACTACAAATGAGATATTTGGACAGGTGAGAGCTAAGTACTGTAAGAAGCTAAGTACTTGTCGATATTGAGTAGAATCCGTAACAGGGTTTTCATCACATAATTTGAGTGATTCACTAATAGAAATGGGAGTTGTAACCTCTTTTGCATCCTGCATATCATAATAGAATATGAAATGTAATTACAAAGTATACTTGAGATAGTGAACTTGACTATTTATACATATTAGCATAGTGCTTAGAGATTTCCTCGTGTAGTTAAGAAAATCTTATTTGCTATCAATTAAGAAGACCATAATAATGTGATAGGTGTGTTATCCATGTTAATAGAAAGAACACATATACTTTTAAATTCAATAGAGTTAAAAAATTGCTTTTGCCATGCAAAGAAGAGTTTGCTCCCAAACCTTTATCTTTGGGCAAAGAAGAGTTTGCTCCCAAACCTTTAACCCAAAGATAGGGAAATAACTTTCTTACTTTGAATAAGTTTAGAAGAGAAAGCAAAGAAAATGAAGTTGTATTTATATTAGTTGCTAATAATGTATGCAGCCTATAAAATTCTTGGTGAAGTAGAAGTTATTTTGGAGGAATTCAAAGACATCTCCTCTAAAGAACTTACTAGTGGTTTGCCTCCTATTCGAGACATTCAATATTGAATCTATCTAATTCTAGGAACAATCTTGCCAAACAAATTTCACTACTAGATGAGTCCAAAAATACAAAGAGTTCAATAAACAAGTTATGGATCTACTACACAAGGGTTATGTCTAAGAAAATTTAAGCATGTATGTTGTTCTAACTCTATTGACTCCAAAAAAAAAAGGATGAAACTTCATGAATGTGCATCGATAGTCAAGCTACCAATCGAATTGCTATCAAGTATAGATTTCTTATTCCACATGTGGACGATATGTTTGATATGTTTACTGGTGCTAAAATTTTCTCTAAAATTGATCTTCGAAGCGATTATCACTAAATCTATATTAAACTAGAAGATGAATAAAAAACTACTTTCAAGACTCAGAGAAAACTTATATGAATGGCTAGTTATGCTATTTGAATTTTCAAATGCTTCGAGCACCTTCATACAAATAATAAATCAAATTCTATGTATTTATATTAGGAAGTTTATTGTTATTTGTTATGATAATATTCTTTTTTATAACCACAACAAATTTTATCATATTGAATGTTTGAGAACTATCCTATCAACTTTGAATACAGAAAAGCTATATGTAAATCTTAAGTACTTCTTCATGACCTCTAGCCTAGCTTTTCTAGGCTTCATCTTAACCCTTGCAAATATCTAAGTAGATTCTAAGAAAATTAAAGCTATCCAAACTAGGCTAACACCAATATCCCTATAAGATATTCAGAGTTTTCATGGATTGGTATCCTTTTATTATCGATTTATTCATAATCTTAGTACTATTATAGCTCCTTTAACTAATTGTATAAAGAAATGAGTGTTTCACTTGACACCGAGGCAAACAATATTTTTGAACTACTAAATATAAAATTATCCATTACTCCTATTCTTGCATTATCAAATTTTTTTAAAATATTTGAAGTTGATTGTGATGTGGGTATTGGTAGAGTACTTAACCAAAAAGGACATCCACTTTGAATTCTTTAGTAAAAAGCTCAATAACACAAGAAAGAACTATTCAAACCTATGATATTGAATTTTATATTATTGTTCAAGCACTATGACATTAGAGACCTTATTTGATCGAAAAAGAATTTATCTTAAATCCTGATCATGAAGCTCTTAAACATATAAATTCTCAAGCAAATCTCAATAGGTAACCTACAAGATGGGTGGCATTTTTATATGAGTATATTTTTTATCTTGAAGCATAAGAATATAATATATAATAAGGTTATATATGCACTGTCACTGATTAATGCTTCTTAATACTATGCATGCCCAACTAAAAGGATTTGATAAAATAAAAAATACTTACTTTAATGATGAAAATTTTGGAGAAATATGAAAGTTATGCATGAGAGTTATTATGAAGATTATATTATTGAAGATGATTTTCTCTCTTATAAAACTCAATTTTGTATTCCTAAAAGTTCTCTAAGAGAGCATATTATCCAAGAACTACACTCTAGTGGTTTAGGAGATCATTTTGAGAGAGATAAAATAGTATATCTCATCAAAGCAAAATATTTTTAGCCTACAATATATCAAGATGTTAGCAAAAAATATATAATATGTCAAACTTCAAAAGGACAAACTCAAAATCTTAGTATATATACTTATTTATCAATTACTAATGCTTCATGCAAAGATATTAGGATGGATTTCATGGTCTACCAAAAACTCAAAAAGGTACATATTATATCATTTTTATTATTGATCAATTTACCAAAATGGAACATTTTATTCCTTGCAAAAAAGACCATGGATGCTTTTTATATTGCTAATCTTATTTCAATGAGGTAGTCAAACTTCATGGAATTCCTAAATATATCACATTAGATAGAGATATTATATTTTTTTGATCATTTTTGGAGATGCTAATGGAAGAAATTTGACACCAACATATTATATAGTAGTGCTTATCATCTTAAAATAGATGGATAAATTGAAGTGGTTAATAGAATATTAGGTAATCTAGTATGATGCTTTGCTGCAAAAAGACCAAAATAATAAGATCTCATGCTACCTCATGTTGAATTAATTTATAACTCTATGATTAATTATTTTATGGGTAAGAGTCTATTTGAGATTATTTATGGTCCTATTTCACCATACTATCTAGATCTTGCTAAAGTACCTAAATCACCTTTATCAAGTTCAAATGGAGAGGATTTGAAGAAGAAGATATTGTTAGGGTCTTTTAAAAATTCATGAATATGTAAAAAAAAAACTTGAAGCTAGTAACCAAGTTTACAAATAAAAGGCTAAGAAGCATCATCGTGATCTTTGAAGAAGAAGATATTGTTTGGGTCTTTTAAAAAAAAGAATATTTTTCAATAGGAACTTACAATAAACTGAAAGACAAGAAAATTGATCCCTACCGAGTTCTCGAGGAAATTAATAACAATGCTTACAAGATTGAATTTTCTCCTAATGTTTATACTTACTCAATATTTAATTTCAAGATTTATCAATTTATCATGATAATAATGATGACAACTGTAGGTGAGTTCTTTCCCACCTAGGAAGAATGTAGTGTATGATGAGTATTGAATGCTCCCAAGTTTGAAGACAATAAATTTTAAGATCAATCCTATTAAATTTAAAAAAATAATTTATATCTTAAAATAATTATGAAAATTTTAAAAATCACCAAAGTACAATACATCATGAATTTAATATATATTATGATTTGTTCTTAACTTTTAAAAATTTATAACTCATTAATTAGGTGATCGAGGAATTTAATGTACAAGATGTTGAATCTCGGATTTTGATGATGAAACCAATTGATAGTGTTTATGATTTGATCTGTGTTTTGAGTGATGTAGGAAGCTTCAATCATAGAGAGACAATTAAAGCAGGAAGAATCATGTTGGGCCGAAGAAAAATATGTTAGAAGATTGGACGTCGAGCCGAAGGATTGGTCGACATATTAACAGAAGGCTTCGGGCCATGGGTTCGAGCATCGAGTCAAGAAGAGCGAAAATTGCACCAAGTAAATTAGAATTGCGAAGGTCAACTGGCCGATTGGGCAATAAGCCGCAAGAGATGATGATGCACTAATGATTCAGATGATGCACCGATAAACCAATGACATATCGGACAATATTTGATTTACTTTATAATAATTGTTTAGATCGAAGTAGGTTTTAAGTGTGTAGGATTAACTACGATAGCGATCAAGGTATAAAACAAAATGAAGTCCCAAAGTCAAGAACGAGATTTCGTTGGAAGTTCGAGAGTTCGTCGGAAGTTCTACCGGAATTGATCGAGAAGTCTAGGAGCTTGCTAAAGAAGCTCATCGGAACTCGCCAAGAAGATCGTCGTGAAATCCAGGAGCTTGCCGGGAGTCCACTAGAACATTATCGAGAAATAGTCGAACGTTCGCCGAAAGATCGCCGAAAGAAACCTAGACTTACAGACTTATTTAGCTTAGTAAATGTCTTAAAATTCATAGTTAGTACATAATTAGATTGGAATTGGGCCAATTGGATCAAGTTTGGGTTGTGTTGGGCCAAGTGCAATGCCCAAACGGTGACCCAATAGTTGGCACCGTCGATGGCACAGTCTTCGAGATTGTGTCAGGCAATAATACCGCCCAATGGCAATGTCAAGCAGTGGTACTGTCGGTCTGGGCGGTGGTACCGCCCAAACACAGTCTTCTAGGCGGTAGTACTGCCTAGTGTTAGTGCTGCAAGCGATGGTACCGCCTAGGTGGTGGTACTGCCAGGACCCCGAAAACCGAGGATGAGACTCTTTTAGGCTCAAGTTTGAATCCACTTGAGACCTGTAAAGACCCCTCTCATCCCTGATTAACATACATAAGAATTGAGAGCAAAAAAGTAGAAAAACGTTATTGTAATCTTGTGAGAACTTCTCTCAAGCTCAAAGTGTTAGTTTTGTTTAAGAGATGAGTAAGGGGGGTTATAAAGATTCTCTCATGAACTTGTCAAAAGGATAATCGAGTTATAAGGATAGTTGATCTTCACCCATCGAAGAAAAATCGTCAGTAGATATCGGTGGCCTCAACGGAAGAGGAATCGACGGAGTGGATGTAGGTCACGACGATCGAATCATTATAAAACTCAGTTTGCATTTCTATTTATGTAATTTGTCTTTATTGCAAATAGTCATCCTTATTTTGCTTTCACTACACTTAGAAACAAGCATTCAATTTGAAATCATCTTTTCGATCAAAATTTTCAACGAACGAATATTTTTTGAAATCGATGTTTTTACCGTTGCACTAATTTACTCCCCCTCTTAGTGTTGACTCGTTCGTAACATAAGAGATTTATAAAAGAGGAAGAAAGATAAATTGATAAGAAATTTTTGTTTTTAAAATCTCATCAAATTTTTATTTTTTCAACTACTAACGGGCTTAGTTATCTCTTTAAAAAAATTATCCCATATCTTATTTCTTTTTCTCTTTTCATCTTATTTCACATCACTTTCACATGTTCCACGGTTTCTCCCAATTGTTGTTGATGGTTACGGAAATACGATGAGATCGATGCCGCAGTCCCTTTGAACCGATGGTTGTTTCCCAATTTCTAAACTAATCCCTATGTCATTATATATATATATAT
>LVTN01000693.1:127967-146525 GCA_001649415.1 Musa itinerans | reverse complement strand
ATATATATATGGTATCTTACCGGAAAAAAAAAGAAGAAAAAACCCATGCAAACTTGGATTCCAAGGAACCATGATCATCCCATCCCCCACTTGTCCTTTCGGACCGTTTTTTATGATACGATGGGACTTGCTTTTGTTTGTAGGTTAAAAATCTTACACCCCAAAGATGTGGTGGATCGCAAGGAACAGCACGTAAGGTCCAGTTACTCTTAATATCCCAATATAAATAGATTCCAATCATCAGAACTACTTTATTATATTCTTCTCATTTCTGGAAAACACTTTCGGAGGTCACGGATGAGGGTTACCGACCGGGGCTTAGCTGGATGGGCAAGCTGTGGTTTGGCTAGGACGACAGAATCTATTTTATTTGACCGCCGAGATATGATAAATAGGGTGGGTAGGCTTTGACCTGCTGCTGCGGACGCCCCACTTCACGGGTCACGCTGTGCTGGATTGCCAAAGAGAATGGGAGATTCGTCTGTACACCAAGTACCTTCACGTGTCCTTTTCCGCAAGGCTTGCGACAGCTTGCAACAGCACAGTTCGTTAATCATCGATAGGGATAAGTACAAAGCGACTCGCAAATCTAGGAATCCACCCGCTGGATCCTGATTTGGTGTGTCGCCAGCTGATGTTTGTTCGCTCAGCAGGAAACATTCCTGGGATGCATGTCTTCGGCCCCGTCCCCCAAGTAAGAATGGGTTTTCTTGGACTGTTCTAGACGATAAGTTTGCAGCATGGAGATATGTATTTCGAGTTTTCTGCAATCCCTGCGTGCTTCCTACCTAGGTCATGTGGTGGTGAGCGTGCTATCCGGCCTCATCGATATATGCAGCTAGTGATCCATATATGTGAAAACCAAATACCAGTCGTAGACATCGAGAGATAAAGTAGTATCTCTTCTTCAAGCTCAAAGATAAATCTGTTCCATTTACAAGCACGGAGATATAATTTCTTTTTCTTTTAATCGGCTTAAGAAGAATCCTCTCTTTTGCAAGCTTAGAAATAAGCTGTGCTGTTTTCGCTCAACTATAATAAAGCTCATTAGTAAGTTGATTGAGTAAATAAGCAAGTAAATGTAAACAGTAAGCTTACAGAGGATGATTACTAGCTCGAAAGGTAACGAGCGATGTCCCAAGGATTTGTAGAATTGAACTCGAAGAAAACTCTCGTTTTAACTCTTTGGAACTATTTGCTGAGTAGATGCTTGGGAAGTGCGCTTTCGAGATTGGTAGATGAAGCCCTTTCTCTTTCTCCTTTTCGTATAGTGTAAACAAATTGAGATTAGATGATATAGAAAGTTGAAGTTTAATTGTAAGATTTGATATCTATTTATAGTTGTTGCAGAACAGCAAAGTTAACTTTTAATCATTTATTCGGAACCCGAATATGTTCTCCCAAGGCTCATGGCATCGGTAGATAAATGTCTTTAAAATTGTCTTCACCGAATCCAAGAAAACTTAATTGGTAGAGAAACTACAAGGGATTAATAGGGCTCATGGCATCTGGAAATATTGCTACCCAATATAGGAGTGCTATCAATCCATGATCAGTGCCGAGTGGTGACATCTGTCGACATAGTGGCCGGGGGTGGTACCGTCACATTTTTAATATTTGTTACGCTATCTCAGCTGTGAGTATTACTTCGTTTAATGGTGGTATTATCTTCTGAGCTAAGATGTGCAACCGGTTCTATCGGACCAAGTCAGACCAAAGTCGCTTCCGGTGGAACCACATATCCCAAAGTGCTATCGCTTCCGGTGGAACCACATAACTTTCAGTGGTTCCACTTCAACGATGGTACAACTACATACATGAGAACTTGTGGACTTAGTGCCCCTGCTATTTGTCTTCTTTTTATTCTTGGTTAGGTTATAACTATGGCACTTTGGAATCTCTTTTTCATGGTAGGAATCCTTATGCTCGTAGGGTATCTGGTTTTAGTAATCTCAAAATTATTTGATAATTCCAAATATATTTGGTTTTTTATTTTTCAATGAATCGTAACTTGATTGTTTAGCAACGAATCTCTTTTGGATAACTTATCAAACTTTTGAATTTGAATTTAGCTTTTCCCTGTGGCGTGATGAATTATGGAAATTAGGTAGGATATAGGATATGATGAATTAGGTACATAAGTTCTACTTATTTTAACCTTCATTATTTTGCTTTACAAGGCTTCGGTGTTTCATAATATTTCAATTTTAAAAGATTAAGATTTATTTTAGCCCATATGATTTTAGTCATCAACTACTTAAACTTTTATGATTTACTCTTATTTAAAATAACCCTCATATTTTTAAAAATATAATATATAAGTTCCTCTCATTAAGTCTAATTTAATATATGTTAAAGTCTACTATAGTATGCTGACTCACAATAAATTATTAATATAATAACATATATCATTTAAGTTTTGAAAAAAATTAAGGTTTATTTTAGCCCCTATGATTTTAATCATGGACGACTTAAACCCTTATGGTTTATTCATGTCTAAAATAATCCTTATATTTTTAAAGACGTAGCATATATGTCTCTTCGATCAAGTCTTAGTTAATAGAAATTAGAGTTTACTTACGTGGTATACTAACTCACAATAAATCATTAATATAATAATACATATAATTTAAGTTTTTAAAAAAAATTAAGACTACATCAATGGTGGGAGGAGGTGTCGTTTGGAAGCGACCACTAATAGTAGCACTGAGCCGCTACTTTCTAGTAGGGTATCGTACGCACGTAGCCTCTCCCACACTAACGACAACTTCAAGAGCTTCCAGTCCTATCTCAGGTAGATGAGCGTCAATTAGATCGACGTTAAACACATAGTGGTCTCCTTATTCCTGTTCCTCCTTTTGGACATCTTCGTCCCCACCACCTCCCACTTCATCCTCTCCTATGCCTCCACTTGTTGCGCTTACAACAAGATGGTCTAGCTCTCTCTCACTTTCGCCTCTGGCCTCTCCTACCTTTGCCTCTCCGTCTTTATCCACTATTACAGCCTTTGTCGCTTCCTTTTCCTCGATAAGATGAATCTTAACTCTTTTTAAAACTTAAATTATATGTATCATTATATTAATAGTTTATTGTGAGTCAATATGACACATAAGTAGACTCTAACGTCCGTTACCTTAGACTTGACAGGAGAGGTTTATACGCTACGTTTTTGAAAATATAGAATGTTATTTTAGATACGAGTAAACCATAAGAGCCTAAGTGATCCATGATCAAAACTACAAGTGTTAAAATCGACTTAATCTTTTTTTTAACTCAAATTACATGTATCAATATATTAATAATTTATTATGAGTCAGCATACTACGTAAGCAGACTATATTTTTTAAAATATAAAGATTATTTTATATACAAGTAAACCATAAAGACTTATGTAATCCATGACCAAGATCACATGGGATAAAATAGATATTAATCTAATTTTAAATCATTATACTAAACACTAATTCATCATCTGCCGTCTATTGTCTTACAAAAATTTTTAGGTCCTTACCAAGTTCAAACATTAGCATATCTTACTCGACAAAGTCACCACTAAGAAGGGCCTCGCTCGGCGTCAACCAGGTATACCTACTACTGCTGGCTTCTGATGGACGCTTCACCAATTATTCAATATGAATTGGTTCTATTAAAATTCTTTGAGAGAAATCTTGCAATTCAAAGTTGACTTCGTTTTGTACTCCTGCCTCATTCAAGCTTGAAAATCGCACTCAACCTTTCTTAGTTGACCTCCTATCGTCCAATATAACATGTGAAAACTTTCTCGTTTCCCTTCGTTTGTGAAGGTGCAATTCGAACATTTCGTTCATCTCATCTTGAGTTGTTTCCTTGAAAGAATAAAGGAGCCTTAGTGTTACAAGCGTATCTGTTAAGTCTGGGAATATGCCGTTGTAATTAGAGTTAACTCTTGAACCTGGAAAAAGGGCGTTGTCTATGAGGATTAGCTCATGAGCTTTGAATAGGTTTGGTTTTCACCAGTGCAGACGCTCACGGGTTTTTGCTCTTGGCTTTAACTTGAGCCTGTTGTGAAAACACTTGGATTCTTGTATTTCACATTTGTTTTTGAGCAAATCAAGTTTGTGAATCAAAAAGTTTAGTTAGCTTTGTTTCTGACATAATTCTCAGCCCTCTTAACAGCATTTCGATTTCTGTCAAACTTTATCTGACTGTGATATTGAATTTAATAAATGTCCATCACTCAAACCTACCTTTTTTCCAAGGTTATGGTCCAAATCCTTTTGCTTATGGTGTTTTTTTGTTTTTTGGGACTCCTTCCTCACATATAAGAATGAAAAGAGATGTCTCTTATGTTGACTTGCTGAAGTATTTGCTCCACCGCTTAGTAGTAGATGCCAGTAGTTGCTGGGCCATATTATTATTGGCGGAGTAATTCACCATGGATCTTATGCTACTTGTTGGGAAGGCAATTAACAACCTTCCTTGTGACTTGTAGAAATTGTAAATTTAAATGACTAATTTCAACCCTTTAATGGTTGAAATTGTACTAAGTTAATTTTTTATTAATTAGCCCTACTTTTCATGGATTTGAAGTCTGAAAACTCATTCTATATGCTTGTATGAAGTTTTTTGAAATACTTTTTATTAAAGAAAACTTTAAGTTGAAATATACTGGTTTTGAATGAGTTACACTGATAAATAATATAAGGTCAAAAATTAGTATAATCCGATTTAAAGTAAATGTAACTTATATCATTTAAAACTAAAAATATATGAATTTATTTGAAACTCTTGGAATTAGTTCTAGAATGAGATTTACACTAAACTAGTTTTAGATTCTTTTGAAGCTTAAAATGAAATTTTAAACTAATTTCAAACCAATAAAAGCTGAAATTTTACTAAATTTGACTTTTATCAATTTGCTCACATCATTTCATTAATTTGAAGCCTGAAAACTCCTTTTATATGCTCGAACAAAATTTCAGAATAAATTTTCATGAAAAATGTATATTTTCTAAGTCGAATTACATGGATTTCAAATGAGATTACACTGATTTTGATTAGAGGTAAAAAATTTGAGTGATCCTATTAATAATCAGTGTAACTCATGTCATTTGAGATTTTTTTTAAGTTTAAAATGATATTTTTCACTAATTT
The DNA here is from genome assembly GCA_001649415.1 of Musa itinerans. Taxonomy (NCBI): domain Eukaryota; kingdom Viridiplantae; phylum Streptophyta; class Magnoliopsida; order Zingiberales; family Musaceae; genus Musa; species Musa itinerans. The sequence continues at coordinate 141,392 of LVTN01000693.1, read as the reverse complement.
CAACCATAAGTGTTTTCTGTCCATTCGCTCCTCATTTTATGGATTTAAAGTCTAAAAACTCATTTTATATGTTGTATGAAGTTTTAGATTGAATATATATATATATATATTATATATACACGTGTAGATATATATACATGTATACATACATATATGTATGTATTTATGTATATATATACATATATGCATATATATATATATACATATATATATATATATTGTGACAAGAAAGAAAAATTTTATTTATTAGATAGCATGGGTACAAAAGTCACTCCCAAGATCCAAGCTAATCGTGAAGTACAGTTTGGAGGGCCACTTCCCTCGTCCAAAAACAGTAGCTAGATGTAAATAATTTTAATATTGATTATATTGATTTTGAATAGGGTTAGACTATTTATCATCCTTACTTCTAATTTTATTGATGTAATACATATATGACTAGAATTGGATATCAATTGCTTTAGGTTATCAATAGTAATATAGTGAGAAAGTTAGCAAATTTGAAAATGTTGAACTTGTTAAATAAAATGATATATGACGTCTCCTATTGATAGTGGTGGCTGATAGTTGTACATATATTATAAACACATAAATCATAAAATCACATATGCATATCTTATCAAAATTTCATAAACACAAAAATATCCATAAGTCATCCATCATCTATATCTGTAGTAGTATGAGCTAGCACCGACTCATCTCCCTATACATTACATGAATGAGATACTAATATTTTTATCTATAAAATAAGAGTTACTATAAGTGATAACTTTATAAGTATAAGTCTCTATATTTTTATTTAGATGAGCATTTATCATGTTTTGTGTAATATTTTAAAATCATATTTATAAAACTTTTTACAGTAAACTCATTTTCTTATGTCTGTTTTAGCGACTTATAACTTTATAACATGATAGATGCATAGTAAAAACATAAGACATTGATTCAAAATAAATCATAATACATATGTGTATGAGTAGATAATATATGCAATAGAAAATCATAATATATACATGGACTCTATATATATATAAAAATATATATATATAAACGGATTGTAGGTACTGATATTTTATATAAATGAAATAATATAGTCCTCAAATATACATATACTTTAGCACAATCAACATGTTAATATATATCTCTGGTATTTTTTGATGTAGTTGAGCCCTAAATATTACTTTTGGTCATGATAGTTTCTATGTTTTCATGTAGTCCAGATATAGCCGTTGACTGTTGCTATATATAGAGTTTCTGTCCAATTCTTTTTACTTCTCCGCTTTTTCTGTGTTTCTGATTTTTTTTTTTTTTTTGGTCTTAGTCTAATCTCTTGTGAAGGATACTGATGGGGGCATGTCAATTTGGCTAAATGAGAAGAAGTCTCCTCAAAGACCCTTAAGATGCGCTTCTCGATCATAATCTAGTTTGATGGATCTGAAATCTCTAGTGATGCATCAATACTGATCTGACTATCAACCGAGCCGTCTCAACTCTTCCAAGTTGTTTGGTCAGGGTCGAAAGAGGCACGTGATGATGCTGAAGTTTGTATGACTTGTGAGAAATCAGACATTAATAGTTGATCGCGAGAACCCGCTGCACCACCAAGAATTCGACTTGAAAATTCCTTTCCAACTGTGCAGACACATTTATTTGTCCGGCGTTAAGTCACTCAATTCACCTACTATTTCTCTCTCTACTCGGCAAGGGGGTGAGTTTCCCGAGAGGACGACACATCAGTCGGTGGTGTGGAAACTCTTCGGAGTACCACTCCCAACTGCCCAATAGATATCGACTCGCATGGTCGGGAAGATACCCATTTGTCCTTGCGAGGGCCTAAGCTGCAGGCGTCCACGGTCTCGTACATCAAGTTGGACATTGAGATAGATTCCTAACGGAGTCGAATGGTCACACCTGTACTTGGCTCTCCACGGAGAAGGACACGTTACGTTCGATCTCGGTTTTAGATCCAATCAAAATTGCCTTGAAAAACCGGCAGGGTAGCGAACTTAGTCGACATGACGCACGCGGTGACAGTCCAGCATCGACGCAGTGGCTACGAATTGCCGAGCCGTCGCCTTTGAATCAAAATGCTACCATATATGGATTTGACTTTTGGATCTCGTTGATATATTTGAAAAGATCCCTTGAAATGGACCAAACGTCTCATTTTCTTTTGTGGATGACATGGTTCTTTACAGATTTGATTTGATTTCACACGCATAATGCAAACAAGGTCATATACCGAAAGGTTCCTTTCCTCTTTTAAAAACTCATAAAAATCACATGAGTAATTTATTGATACTGAATGTAACAATAATAAATGTGCTGATAAAAAATCATCACAATGTTTGATTTAAATAGAATACTACGAAAGCTAAGCTTTGCCCTTGAGTTTTATGTTCTAATTTCTGAAACCATCACAAACTTGAAAAAAATCAATAAAAAAAATTTTCTCCCCTTTGCTAAACTACAACATCCTAAAAGAAATATCATTCATATTTTGAGTCCTCTACATGTCACTAGAAAAACTTTAGCAATATTATATTTTCCATCATGCAAAGAGAGCTTGTATTTGATCGCTTATGTCAATTTGTTAAAAATTTATTCATATTAGTGGCTTAGCTATTAAATGTATTAAATTGGATCACTTAATTTTTTAGTCGTTAAACAAATTTCGATTTACTAAGTCATTGTTCTGACCATTATTATTATAAAATTATAATTTTAAAAACATTAATTCTTTTTTCTTCTCTTTTACTCTTCTTTTATTATTTTTTCTCTCTTTCTTTTTTCACTTATCTCTAATTTTTTTCATTTCTATGCTTCTGTTTCTTTTTTCTCCTTAATTTCATTCTTTTTGTTTTACTTTATGCTCCTTTTCTACTTCCTCTCCTCTTCCTTCTTCTTCTGTTGTTTTCGCTTATTCATCTTCTTCTCATGATGGCTGAAGAATAAGTGAGGGCCGACCAATTGAGAGAGGATACTGGCATTATACAATACCCTTCAAAATGACTCAACTTGATTTAGATAGCAAAGGTGTTGTTGAATTAAAAAAATAGACCCGTTTCTAGAAAAATATCAGTCTCTGATCGGTTCACAGAGGTTCTCCAGTCAAAGATAACTACTCCCTTATGAAGAATGCAATTGTAACTGTAATTTAATACTTGTTAGTCTAATCCATTATTAGTTCAAACAATCCCGATTTAGATTCGTTGTCAACTGACTTTTAACGAAATATCTCAATTCTCTAAAACATTAACATATATAAACTGATATTAACTCTCAAAAGACATTACATATGTGATGATTTTTTTTTTTTTTTGAACAGAAAGGAAAAAGAAGTTTTGAATGGTAAATGTGTGAGGAAAAAACAAACATACGAACTCTAGCAGGAAATTTGATCGTCTTGTTTCGGTGTCTTACATGGCTTAAATGACTGACAAGTCTCCACTACCAGGTCAAACATGTGGAACTGGTTTGACACGTATCGTCCATCAAGCCCACACGTATTCATCCTCGTTTGTTTTATTCAGTTTTTATTTTGAATTATTATTTTTTCATGGTCTTCTGATTTTTCCGTCTTCCTCAATGGTGCTGTCACCTTTTTATTGCCCATCATGGTAGGAATATAACCGGTGTTCCGCGCCGAGGTGATTGGTGTACGTGAGCTGGAATCGATTTCCGTGGGTGCGTCGGCAGTATTTTCGCGTCTATAAAACCCGTCCCTGCCTTCTTCCCTCTCCTCGCCAGTACACACCGACCCGACGAGGGACACCTACCCTCTACTCTGCCTCCTCGAACAACCCTCGTCCTCCCCTCTCCCCGCGAGGCAGAGTGAGCTCCGCTTTAGTCGCCACCACCACTACGACTGCGTTCTTGACAACCATGACCTCCACGCTTCTCCTCATGCTGTCCCTCTCCTTGAGTTTCGTTTTCCTATGCCTCGTCTACTATCTGCTTTTGAGAGCTTTCCATACCAGGTCGGGAAACCTTCCCCTGCCTCCGGGCACCATGGGTTGGCCTTATATCGGAGAGACCTTTCAGCTCTACTCCAACAATCCTAACACCTTCTTCGCCCTCAAACAGAAGAGGTTCGTCGTTTCTGGGTTTCATTTCGCTTCTCCCTTTTTATTACTGCGCATAACACTGAAACCAACGGAGAATCCAAGTAGCTAGTGCTCATATTTATGGTGGTGGTGGTGGTGGTGTTTCCAGGTACGGGCCCGTGTTTAAGACACACATCCTAGGATGTCCCTGCGTGATGGTGTCGAGCCCTGAGGCGGCAAGGTTCGTGCTGGTAACGCGGGCGCACCTGTTCAAGCCGACGTTCCCCGCGAGCAAGGAGCAGATGCTGGGCCCGCAGGCTATCTTCTTCCAGCACGGAGATTACCACGCCCGCCTCCGCCGCCTCGTCCTCCGGGCGTTGAAGCCGGAAGGCATTCGCGGTTCCGTCGCCGGCATTGAGGAGGTCGCTCTCCGGGCCTTGCAGTCCTGGGACGGTCGCTTGATCAATACCTTCCACGAAATGAAGACGGTGAACCTCCCGCCCCTGCACTTCCCCCTCTTTCTGCTTGCATAAATCCGTCACGATCTCTTTTAAATGATATCAATTTTAGCTTCACAAAAGTGTGTGTGTGTATATATATATATATATATATATATATATATATATCAGAAAGTTTATTCTCTGTAGCAATAGTAGTACCATGAAATATCATAAATCTTCCATCAACGTGATTGTTCATAAATTTCACTCTTCTCCATTTGTGCGATCTAAACGAGGAAGTGCTTAAATTTTGTAATTGGGTACGGAAATGCAGATTTCGATATCTCACGCTCTTGTTTAGCAAAGGATTTGATGCTTCCAGTCATATCTCTGTTTAATTTGTTTACCTTGCTTTTGTGCAGTACGCGTTCAACGTGGCACTGCTGTCTATCTTTGGGAAAGATGAGCTTTCCTACATTGAGGATCTGAAGCAGTGTTACTACACCCTAGAGAAGGGCTACAACTCCATGCCTATCAACCTACCCGGGACCCTGTTCTACAAGGCAATGAAGGCCAGGAAACAGCTCGCACAGATTGTGGCCAAGATTGTCCTATTCAGAAGGACGAAGTCAAAGACAGAGGACAATGGCCTACTTGGTTCTTTTATGGAAGCCAAAGAAGCCCTGACGGACGACCAGATTGCCGACAACATCATCGGGGTCATCTTTGCGGCTCGGGACACCACTGCAAGTGTTCTCACCTGGATCGTGAAGTACCTCGGAGAGAATCCAGGCATCTTACAAGCAGTCACCGTAAGAAACCTTCTCTTCTCTTCTCTCGGTGTTCTCGTTTAAGTAGAAAGCGGACATCAAGAGTTTGATATCTCTTGTGATGTTCAGGAAGAGCAAGAGGAAATTATGAAGAGCAAACAAGTGGGTGATGATGAGAAATCGCTGACTTGGGCTGATACCAAGAGGATGCCATTCACTTCCAGGGTGATTCAGGAGACGATGAGGGTGGCTTCGGTCCTATCTTTCACCTTTAGAGAAGCGGCGGAAGATGTGGAGTACGAAGGTTGATTAGCATCAACTTGTATCTTTTAGATGATCCATCCATGCCCGATGTCTCGTTTGCTGACTGTTACTGTACTTCGTCGTGCAGGGTATCTCATTCCCAAGGGTTGGAAGGTGTTGCCACTCTTCAGAAACATTCACCACAGTCCGGATAACTTCACCGACCCGGAAATTTTTGATCCCTCCAGATTTGAGGTGGGCAAAGGAGGACAGCCTCCCCCTATCTCAATCAATCTCCTTCCCCTCTCCTCCTCTGCAGACAAATCAGTCTCTCTTTCTGTGTTCAACTGCTGCAGGTCGCTCCAAAACCCAACACTTTCATGCCCTTCGGGAACGGGTCCCACTCCTGCCCTGGCAATGAGCTTGCTAAGCTGGAGATGCTGGTCCTCCTTCATCACCTCACGACTAAATACAGGTAACCCAGCCGAAACCATCAAACAAACACTTGTATTCTATCAACAGTTGGATGTCGCGTGGGGACAATTGCATCCGTTGACCACTTGATCAATGATGATGTGTTACTGTGCTCTTTCTTTCTCTGTCAGGTGGTCTATGCTGGGATACCAAAGCGGTGTTCAGTTTGGACCTTTTGCGCTGCCCCTGAATGGCCTGCCCTTGAGATTCTCTCTCAAGTCACGAGTCGAGGAATAAAGAGTCTGATCGTCTTCAGTCACGTCATATGCCTTCCAAAAGTTGCAGCCAAAGGCGACTTTCGGCGGATATAGTTTCAAGAAGCAGTACTCAGCAATCAAGAGAAGGATTGCGAGAAAGGCATCATAGTCAGAGGAGGGAGGAACCCAAAAAGGGCTTCTCGACGGCATGTTGTATATACTCCTTTCAATTCAGGTCACTGAGGGAAGTTACTCGACTCTGGAGCCTAATAAATACCCTGGAAACAGGCTTGCTCTTGTATCGGGAGAGTTACGTTGGTTTCTGTCTGTCGGATCCCATAGCTTAAATGTTGGCAATTCAAAGCGAAAGGATTGTGGGAAAGAATAAGAAATCTTGACTTTTTAAACAGTGGTGCAGCGTTAAATCCAGTCCACATAGAACAATACATACTATGGATTACAAAAGCTTCCATTTACTATAATAATGGATCAGTGACCCATCTCCCGAATCCATTAGCTTTTTTCTCCATATGAGAACGAGGTCTGTGGCTATGGCCACCGCTGTTGATAACCAGTAGCATGCAAGTGTCATTCTGTACACTATTAGATCCCTGTATACTACATTAAAAATAATATGATTCTGGAATCCAAATAAATTACGTAATCTTCTCTTCTCTAAGTTAATCCACCACGTGTCACATCCTGAACTGTGCTTTCTTCTCTATGATCTATTGCAAAAATTTCCCACCGAATTTACCTTAAAAAATGATAAATTTCCAATTTATCGGCCTTCTAAATCCACACCAAGAACCTAACAGGCGAGGTCGCTAACCTACCCACCCATGGTCGGGTTGACTCAGTGGAGCTTCCTTTGTAGGATTCACAGGTTGATGGTGATGAAACAATTTGCCATGTAGTATTTTATTACATCTAGCACTTGGCCATCTTTGTGAGTCAGTCCCGTAGGATGTGTTACCATAACACCACATCTTACAACTTTAAAGCTCCAGACTGAAAACTATGGATTTGTTCTACGGAAGCTCCAAACAAACATGGTCGTAAGTCTTACGACACTTCTTACTGAACATCTTCAGCATGGATCTGATCTGAGAGTTGAACATTGGAAATAATATACTAAATCTTAATCCATTTTGGCTCGTCTGACAAGTGACAACTGTTATGTAATCGCGTTCTTGAAAGAGTTTATGTATGCGATGCTTAATAAACAGATCCATTCTGTTATTCTTTTTATCTCATATTTTATGGTATTCGAGTAATCTAAAAGCTTATCTCATTTTGCATATTCAGTAGGCCGAAGTACTAACAGTTGTTTTTTTCATAATTAAACCACAAAAATAATTTTTTATTTAGTTTCCAAAAAATTATTTTTATTAGACCAAAAGCTCTAATATCAAATCTGATCGAGTAATAATATTTTTTATAATAAAAAATATTATAAGAAGAAGAGAAAGATAAGAGCCAGGGGCAGTGGTCACGTCAATTGAAGAGCTTGTATTGATGGCCAAATGAGACTTTAGGGTTCGGAAGAGGTAGCGTCCGTAGTTTGTTAAAATGAGAGGGAAGAGGACAATCACATTGAGCTAATGGATAAGGAGAAAGCGAATTGGTTTGGTTCAACTTAAATATTGGTTCGGTTTGAAGGAGGAGGGGTTTTTCTTCGAGTATCAATCAGATCATTTGCCAAACTGAGCGACGTATCTGAACTTTCTATGTGAACAAGTTTGTGGGAAAGTGTGATATATTTTTTTAAAAAAATTATCCTTATTTTTTTTAAGGTGAATTCATAAAAAAATTTAAATTTAAGAAATTCTAACAGCACATCCCAACTTCAAAAATTTTTGACAGAGAACCCTATCTTTTTAAAATGATAAATGTAACCCTCAAATAATTTTTGTTTTTTCCCCTTAACAGTTACGTCTTCACTCATCACCTTTTTAATGAACCAGTCTATATAATTAAATTGGTTCAACCAATATAAACCTTTGGTCGGTTTAAAATAAATTGTTTTAAATTATAATATTAAATAATAAAATAAATATAAATAATAAATTTTAAAATAATTTTCTTATTATAAAGTCAAAAGATATAATAATATTATTTATGTATTTTTAAAATAAAAATTAAAAATAAATATGAAAGGTCTATTTGATCATTAACTTTTATTTTTAAATTATTAAAATATTTTATTTACTAATTTTAAATTTTAAACTCAAATTATGAGTCATATAGACTATTTGTATTGGTAAAAGCAAGAAGTACACTATTCAACTATCTTTTAGGTTTTAATAATTAAGTTACATTGATTTTTCTATTATTATTTGATGTTCTCATATTTCACAATTAGATATGAATAGCTTGGGATTAATTAGAAAAATATCATGAGAATTATAGGGTAAGTTAGTAGCTCTGATAATATTTGAGAGGAGAATTTTAATGGTAGAGAAACATCTACATAAAGAGATAAAAAATATGTGACTAATAGACTAACTAAGTTTGTGGAGTGATAATCTAGACAATGGTAGTAGTTATTGATCCAAGAACAAGTGGCGATGTCAATAGTAGCTTAAGGACATAATATTATAGAATCAACAAGTGAGAGGCTTCGAAAAAAATGATCCACCAATTTTTAAAGGTGATATAGATCCACTAATGGTTGAGGAGTGGATACAAAATATTGAGAAAATATTTAAGTATGCAGTGATTCCAAATTGAGAAAATATTTGAGTATACAGTGATTTCAAATTCCAAATGAAGATAAGGTTATTTGTGTAACTTATATGCTAAAAAAAATATTCGTCATTGGTGGGGTGCAAGAATGGGATAGTAGATGTTAGAACAGATGACATGAGAAAGATTTAAGGAGATTTTTAAAAAAAAGTATTTTAGTGCAGCTCATCAATTAATCAAAATGGTAGAATTTATTAACCTCAAACAAGAAGATCAATTAGTGATATATTATATCAAAAAGTTTAAGAAGTTATCCTGATTTGCACCCCACATAAGATAATACTAATGTCTTGAGAGTGAATTAATTTTTACAATGACTCAGAATAAAAATTTATCAGGATATGATATGAAAATGATACTAAGTGTCAAATATATTCTCTATTCCCTAGTAGTAGAAAAGGCTTTAGAGGTGGAGGCCAAGCAAAACTTTTTTCATATCCAACAAAATGTGCTATAACCATGATATGCTAAAAAATAATATTATTTTTGGCAATAAGCCTCTACAACAAATTATGGATAGCAAAAGAAAATAACACCAAGGTGTAATAGGGGCAATCCAAATGCTCTACATGCTAGATACAATATACTTTACCTTTATGGTCGAGTCAATTGTATTTTGCTTTGAACTCTTCTAGCATACTACTACTCCATTCATGGTAAACACTTATCCTGAATTAGACTTACTATCATTGATATATGACTGAAAACTCAAGTTTGTGTAGTCCTCAACCCTAAAACTACTTCCTCCATATACCAATAAAATATTTTTAGTCATTCTCAAATACTTAAGGATATACTTTACTGTTTTTCAATGTTCCAAACTTGGATCCGTCTGATATCTGCAAATAACACTTAGAGCATGAGCTATATTAAGTCTGATACATAGCATAGTATACTTGATAGATCCTATCGCTAAGGCATAAGGTATCTTATCTATGTCTATCATTTCTTCAAGAGTCTTTAGGGACATACTCCTATAAAGTAATATTTCATGTCTCAACGGTATGAGGCATCTCTTGAAATTTTTCATGCTAAACCTTTTGACAATTATGTGCAAAGATTGATAATCTTATCCACTAATTGAACAATCATTGTTATTAAAAATTAACTTATATCCACTAATTATCAAACATGAAATAGAAATAATATTTTTGATAATAGATTGTACAAAGTAACATGCATCTAATGCAATAATAGCTCCACTAGACAGATGTAGGGTGACATTGTGATCGTGATGAGATCAAAATAATGAGATCGATCCGCCTTCAAACACATATCCTAAATAATCTCGGTCATATGTTACTCGAAAAGAACATCGAGATAACCAGACAGAAAATGCAATAATAGCTCCACTAGACAGATGTAGGGTGACATTGTTGGGAAATCTAAGTTGACATCACATATGTAGTAGAAGAATATAAAATAAAATTCTCAGAATTTCACGCAGAAAAAAAGGTTTTATTATTGTACGAATATTGGTGCGTAAAAACTAACTAAACTGAAAAATCGTGCATGTTAAAGGATGTGTATTACCCATGGAGATTGTTGCTAGTCATAAGTGCCTAGCAAAAGATATAGTACAAGTGCTTATTGGAGAGTGAGTTCACTGATTGATTCACTTATGGAATGTTGGATGGTTGTTAGATACCTTATTGTTAGACAATGATTTTGTAGTTCCAGTGGTGTATCTAGTCTTTAGACTTGAGATACCAAGGATGTCCTGTATGAGCACTCTACTCTTTAATACCGGACTTATAGGTTTGGATGTCTTAAATCAAGCACAACCGATCTTCGGGAGTGACAGTCAACCTTACAAGGGCTATTGAGTGTCAATAGAAGATCATCTACTCTCAGTGTCATGAGAGGAATATCTCATGTATTCTTACTTAGACAAATCCCTAGCTATGGTCATTCGGATTGAGAGAAAGAGTTCTCTGGGAGAATCCGATTAGAGAGAGACTCGAGTAGAAAATGTATGAGTTTGACAGCACCATATTCAGTATATGGTTTCTGGGATATTAGATGGATAAGAGACTATAGGTACACGGTAACTAAGGACAAACATATCCAATAGATTGGATTCCCCTGTATTGTTTGGGGACCACGACGTAGTGGCCTAATACATCCGTAATCAATGAGTTGAGTGAATTTTTATGGAGATAATAATTCATTGAGCCAGAAGGAGTTCTGACAGGTATGACTCATGGCCAGCTCGATATTGGGCCTAGAGGGTCACACACATATGGTAGGCATTACGATGAGTAGAGGTTCAGATATGAGATATCCACCGGAGCCCATATCTTAATGGATATCTAATAAGCTTCTGAATTATTGGATCCTATGGATAAGATCCAATAAGAGCTCATAAGAGATTATTGGATAGAGATCCACTAATCTAAAAGGCTTGGGTAATTGGATGGAGATCCAATACCCAATAAGGGAGGATCCATTAGGGTTAAGTTGACAAAGGACCTCTATAAATAAGAGGGATTCAGTGGTTCATAGGATAGAGTCTTTGCTTGCCTCTCCTATTCTCCTCCCCCTCTCCACCTCAAAGCAGGCTCGGAGTTTTGAGGAGCGTTGTCATAGCCCTGTTGTGTGGATCACCACTAGAGATGAGGGCATTTGACCTCCTTTATTCACCCTCTCCTAGAGATCTGCAAGGATTCAGGGATATACGATCTCCCTATGTAACACAATTTTTACTATACGTAGTTATCTATTTTACAATTTTTCGCACCAATCTTCGCACGACGACGAACAAATCTTTGGGGAATTGGGGATTTTGTTTTCTATTCTTCCGCTGCGCTTGTAATGTTGCCCCCAAGATTCCGTAATAGTGGTATCAGAGCTAGGTTGTTCATGCGATAGATTGGTTTTGAACTGTGTGTGTTGTGTTTTGGAGAAGCTTTTAACGTCAAATCGTTAACGCAAAAGCGAGAAATGGTAGCAATTGTTGCTACCCTCGCATATGGCAGCGCTGCCATCTGCATAAAGCAGGTTAGCTGCCGGTAGCCCTCTAGCGCTACCACTGGCAACCCGCATGCAGAGGCACCGTCGGGCAGCAGCGCCTGTGGCCACTGCACCCGCGTGCCTCGGCGCCTGCGGCCGCTGCACTACTGGCAGAAGCGTCGCGAGGCAACGGTGTTTGCGGCCGCTCAGCGGGGCAGCATCACCTGCAAGCGTTGCCCCACGGGCAAAACCGCCCCCGGAGGCGACACCGCCCATGGGCGAGTCGCCCACAAGCAAGGGCAGTGCCCGTGCCCCCCTATCGCATTGGGCTGTCGCCGCTATGGTGGCGACGGTCACATCAGTAAGGGAGAGGGAGGAGGGCAGTTAGGGTTTTTGGCAAAAGATAGTTTTCCCCCTTGGAATTTCAAAAATTCCAAGTTCTATCATTTGTCTAAATTATAAAAATACCCCTTAGAATTTAGAAAATTCCCTACATATCCCTAATTTCAGAAAATATTAGTTAATTAAAAGACTTAATTAATTATTATTTTATTATTATCTAGTAGTCCTACATGATGATGATTTATATATGTGATGTATGATAAATGGACGGATGATCATGGACCATGTGATATGTGTACTTGCGATTATTATTATTAGGGAATGCGAGCCTCCATTATATTTCTCATTTATTGTCGGGCCTACGTGCCTATGATTAAGTTGTAATTACATGAGTAGGCACAGCGGGAGCATGGATGCGATAGTGAGGAATGCGAGCCTCCATTATATTTCTCATTTATTGTCGGGCCTACGTGCCTATGATTAAGTTGTAATTACATGAGTAGGCACAGCGGGAGCATGGATGCGATAGTGAGACCCACGAGACGGACAATCGCGATGCATGGAGATGCGTCGAGATGTCGACGGAACCGACGAGGATAAGATGGACAATCACAGGGCATGGAGATACACAACTGCACACATAGATCTTAATGTGAGTGATTAGGCCTATTGGCTCGAGCCTGATCACATTAGGTTATGGTCTATGATCATCTAGTGTGATTGCTTATACGCCTACTAAATATGTATATATATTTGCATGCGATGTAGATATATATTAAATATGTATATGTTGACATGTCATATTAGGAGACCAAATTATAGAAACCTCTCTCTCAATAATATTAAGTCGGTAAACGTGAGGCAATTAGATTGACCCACGTAGCCTTCCATCGTTATAGGTAGAGACCGATTCCCTATGTTGAGTTGGTCGAGTCCCTCGAGCCTTATCTATATCGCGATTCGCTATCTTGCCTACGACATAGAGATGTCACCGGTGACTTAAGTGCTAGTCATAGGTGCCCAGTAAGCCAATCACGTGAGTGATGGCACGTGTGACTTAATACGGAATCTTTTTGCTTATTATATTTTGGCATATATCACTTTATATTAACTATTACGTATATGCATGTATATATTGTGATATCCTTGGATTTGTGCAATAGGAATCGGATTGTGATGAGATCACGATAATGAGATCGATTCACCTTTAAAC